>JAVTVJ010001406.1:0-281469 GCA_034509425.1 Eopsaltria australis
AAAGATTGACTGAAACCTCCCCCAAACCTTGGGAGATTCTGCCCCAAACCTTGGGAGAGTCTGCCCCAAACCTTGGGAGATTCTGCCCCAAATCATGGGAGATTCTGGCCTCAAACTATGGGAGACTCTGCCCCAAACCTTGGGAGAGTCTGCCCCAAACCTTGGGAGATTCTGCCCCAAATCATGGGAGAGTCTGCCCCAAATCATGGGAGAGTCTGCCCCAAACCTTGGGAGAGTCTGCCCCAAACCTTGGGAGAGTCTGCCCCAAACCATGGAAGATTCCGCCCCAAATCTGGGAGATTCTGCCCAAAACCATGAGAGAGTCTGCCCCAACTCTAGGATATTCTGCCCCAAACCATGGCAGATTCTGCTCCAAATCTGGGAGATTCTGCTCCAAATCTGGGAGATTCTGCCCCAAACCTTGGGAGATTCTGCCCTCAAACCATGGCAGATTCTGCCCCAAATCTGGGAGATTCTGCCCCAAATCATGCGAGATTCTGCCCCATATCTGGGAGATTCTGCCCCAAACCTTGGGATATTCTGCCCCAAACCATGGCAGATTCTGCCCCAAATCATGGGAGATTCTGCCCCAAACCTTGTGAGATTCTGCCCCAAATCTGGGAGATCCTACCCCAAACCCCAGGGCCTCTATCCCAAACCTGCTGGAAGCACATCCTGCCCTGCATTCCCAGGGACGCAGCCACGGGACCAGGTGGGCAAAAACCACCTGAGACAAGGAGAAAGGGCCCCCCTGGCTCTCCCAAAAATCCGGGAACACCCAGGATCGATGTGTCCCGCCCCGGGACACCCCCACGTCCCCTCCTGTCCCCAGCCCAGCTGTGACAGCCCGGCCGTACCTGTGGTGAAGTGTGGCTTGGGCGGCTGCTCCTGCACGGGCAGGGACAGCGCCTTGGTGTCCTGGGCAGGGAGGGACACGGTGGCCGTGGCTGGGGACGATTGAGCCCTGGAGAGTGGCCGGTGTCCGGCGTGGCCGGGGGGCACCACGGGGGGATCGGCCAAGGGCTGGCGCTTGAGGAGCTGCTGCTGCACCCGCTGGAAGGAGTCCCACAGGAAGGCCTGGGGACAAGGACACCGTGAGGGGACAGGGGACAGAGCTGGATCCAGCGGCCGGGACAGGACAGGACAGGACAAACAGGACAAGACTGTCCCAGCATCTGCTGCTCCCTGCCGGCTCAGCCCCGCAGTGACAGCAGCGATGGCACAGAGCCGGCAATTTGGGGACAAAACCCGGCAATTTGGGGACAAAACCCGGCAATTTGGGAACAAAACCCGGCAATCTGGGGACAAAACACCGCCACGACAAAACCCGGCAATTTAAGGACAATACCCAGTAATTTGGGGACAGTGGCCAACTGTGCTGACACCAGGGGTGCCCGCAGCTCTGCCCCTGTCCCCGGGCAGCCACAGCCGCTGTCCCCGTGTCCCCACCCCTCCCCATCCCTCCCGTACCTGCTGCAGGACCAGCTCCTCCTGGGGCTGCCCCATCTTCTGCGTCCTCTCGGGCTCCTTCCCGCTGCTCCCGGGCCGGGGCGGCTCCGCCCGGGTCCTGGTGGTGTCCCCACCCTCGGCCGCCGCCTCCGGGAGCGTCCCCTCGGCCTCCATGTCCTCCGAGGACGGGATCTGCCGCAGCCGGGGCTTCTCGCTGGACTTGGTCATGCGCTGCGGCCAAGGGGACAAATGACCGGGGGGGAGGTGGCAGGGGACAAGCCAGACTGGGAGGGGAGCGACAGGAGCAGGAGGGAGCCGGGAAGCTGAGCTGTGCCCTGTGTGAGGCGCCACCTCCCCGGGGACACCCGGCAGTCGCTGTGGGGGCGGTGACAACGCCACCTCACACCCCGCAGTGCCACCCCCAATGCCCGGGCGGGGCTTCTCACCTTGCCCAGGTGCGTCTGCTGCTTGAGCCTCTCGAGGAAGTGCGCGTGGTGCTGCTGGAACACCAGGTGCTGCTGGATGGCCTTGGGGCTCTGCGGCAGCGGCTCCGAGCGGGTCCTGCCCAGCGGTTTGTGGTGGCCGGGCAGCGACAGGCGCTCCGCGGGGATCAGCGACGGGGCGAACGAGAAGGGGACCGTCCCCAAGCCTGGCACTGGAAGGGACAGCAGGTGAGGGGCGGCGGAGGTGACGCCCAGCGCGCCGCTGCTGTCCCCACGTCCCCGAGCCGGACACTCACCGGCCACCAGCGGAGCGTGGGTGACCGAGGGCTCGAGGATGATGACGGGCTGCAGCCGCGGGGACAGGGGGCTGCCGGGCTCGTGCTGCTCCAGGCCGGCCGGGATGAAGACGGGCGAGTGCGTGCCCGGGAGCACCGGCCCGTTGAGCACCGGCACGCGGTGAGCCAGGCTGGGCAGGGCCCGGCGCTCGGCCTCGCCCTGCGGGGACAGGGACGGGGTCAGGGACGCTGGGAGGGCACGGGATTGTCCCCACGGGCAGCACCGGGAATCCAAACCCAAAGGAAAGCCCCACAGGGCTCCTCTGGGCGGTGCTGGGGGGACAATTTGGCCACCTACCCTGGCGCTGGTGGTGGCCGGCAGCCCCAGGGTGATGGCCGGCAGGGAGGCCGCGCTCTGCAGGGCAAACTGGGCCAGGGAGCTCTCCTGCATCATCAGCCGCTGCGCCAGGGGCGTCTGCAGCCGACAGGAGCCGTCAGTGCCCCGCTCCCTGGGCAAGGGACAGCGGGGACAGCCCTGGGGACAGCCCTGGGGACAGCCCTGGGGACAGCCCTGGGGACACCCCTGGGGACACCCCTGGGGACACCCCTGGGGACAGGACAGCGCCGGGAGAGGGGAAATGCAGCCTGAAGGAGAGGGGGGGGTGTTGGAGGAGTGCTGGGCTGGGAAGAGAATCCCGGGGCAGAGAATCCCAGAGCATCCCAAGGCATTCCAGAGCATCCCAGGGTATCCCGGGGCATCCCAGGGCATTCCAGAGCATCCCAGGGCATCTCAGGGCATCCCAGAGAATCCCAGGGCATCCCCAGCAGGAAAGGGCAGCTCTGGGCAGGGGGTTCAGCGCTGGGCTCCTGTCCCTCCCCCCTGAGCCCAGAGGGGACACCGAGCCCCCCAAAGCCCCCCCAGTGTCACCTCGTGGGCCACGCCCGGGGCCGTGGGCAGCACTCCGTGCTCGGCGGGCAGGCTGTCATTGGGGGAGCTGCAGCCGGACACGGGGGTGCTGCTGCTGCTGGGGGACGAGTCTGGGAGGGGACAGAGAGGGGACAGACACGGGGTGAGGGGACAGACACGGGGTGAGGGGATGGACATGGGGTGAGGATGAATAGGAGGATGAACCACAGGGGTAGGGCAGGACACACAAAGGTGAGGATGAGCTAGAGGTGAGGGATGGACAGGGTGAGAGGACAGACAATACAGGGTGAAGGAGACGGACACAGGGTGAGGGATATGATGAACAGGGTGAGGGGGCGGACAGGCGAGGGGATGAACCACAGGGGGTAGGGATGGACACAGGTAGAGATGGACCTGGGAGTGAGAAACGGACCTGAAGGTGAGGAAGGATATAGACAAGGTGAGGACAATAAGACAGAACCTGCAAAGGGTGAGAGGATGGGCCAGAGGTGAGAGGACGAACAGAGTGAAGGATGGACACAGGAGGTGAGGATGGACAGAATTTGAGGATGGACACAGGGTGAGGGGACAGACACAGGGTGAAGGCACAGCCCCACCCACCCCCTCACTGCCCCCCATCCAGCCCCTCACTGCCCCCCACCCAGCCCCTCACTGCCCCCCACCCTCCTGGAGCCGAATCCCCCTCGGAGCCGCAGCGTGGGCGGCACCACTCGTGATGGGAACCCTGAGCAGCCACGTCCCCGCCGGGTCTGGGACACTTCCAGCCCTTCAGGTCCCCAAAACCATCAGGAGCAGTGGCAGCAGCACCTCGTGGGTCACCCCTCCCACACCACCACGGCCTGGACACATCAAACCCCTTGGGGACACCCAGGCAGAGGTGACACAGGACCCCGGGCAGGCTGTGGTCACTCCAAGCCCTGTCCTCACCGATGGCCTCGGGCGGGCGCCTCTTGAGCGAGGGGGGAGCGCTCTCCTTGCGGGTCAGGGGGTTCTTGCGCCGGTCCAGGCACTTCCTGGGCTTGCACCGCACCTTCAGGTTGGGCTCGGACGCTGCCGGGGACAGGGGGTGAGTCCTGACCCCACCTGGATGGGCTCTGTCCCAGCTCCAGCCAGGGACCAGGGACATGGGGACATTCCCGAGGTTTTGAGGGACGCGGGGGCATCCCCGAGGCCTTGAGGAACATGGGGACATTCCCGAGGTTTTGAGGGACATGGGGACATTCCCGAGGTTTTGAGGAACATGGGGACATTTGTAAAGCCTTGAGAGACATGGGGACATCCCCAAGGTTTTGAGGGATACGGGGACCTTGGGCCATGTGTCCCAAGGCCTTTAGGGACATAGGGACATCCTTGAGGCCTTGAGGGACATGGGGACATTTGTAAAGCCTTGAGGCACATGGGGACATCCCCGACGTTTTGAAGGACATGGGGACATTCCTGAGGCCATGAGGGCCATGGGGATGCTCCCAAGGTTTTGAAGGACATGGGGACATTCCTGATGCCTTGAGGGACACAGGGATGTTCCCAAGGCCTTGAGGGACATGGGGACATCCCCAAGGCTTTGAGGGACACAGGGACATCCCTGAGTCTTTGAGGGACATGGGGACATCCCCAAGGTTTTGAAGGACACGGAGCCATTCCCAAAGCCTTGAGGGACACGGGGACATTCCTGAAGTCTTGAGGGACATGGGGACATCCTCGAGGTTTTGAGGGACACAGGGACATCCCCAAAGCCTTAAGGGACACGGGGACATCCCCGGGGCTTTGAGGGACACAGGGACATCCCCAAGGCTTTGAGGGACATGGGGACATCCCCGAGGCTTTGAGGGACACAGGGACATCCCCAAGGCTTTGAGGGACACAGGGACATCCCCAAGGTTTTGAAGGACATGGGGACATCCCCAAAGCCTTGAGGGACATGGGGACATCCCCGAGGCTTTGAGGGACACGGGGACATCCTCGAGGTTTTGAGGGACACAGGGACACCCGCGAGGCTTTGAGGGACACAGGGACATCCTCGAGGCTTTGAGGGACACGGGGACACCCCCGAGGCCTCACCTGTTTTCCGCAGCGGGAAATGCTCAGGGGGGTCGAGAGAAGTGCTGGGCACGGGGGGCAGGAAGGTGCTGAGCATGGCAGGGGAGGGACCCTCGGGGTCCAGAGGCTCCAGAGACCTGCGGGGAGAAGCCAAAAACCCCATCCCAGCTGTCCCCGTGCAGGTGCCGGGGCAGGGACAGGTCCTGCTCGGGGACAGGTGACGCTTTACCTGTAGGGCAGGGCTGCAGCTGGGGGGTTGCTGGTCCTCTCCAGAGCCGCCTGCTGCTTCTTCAGGATGACCTCGGCCAACTTCTGCTTCACCACCGTGCTGGCCACAGCACCTGCAGAGTGACCAGAGTGACCAGAGTGACCCCACGAGGCTCAGAGCCGCTCCGAAGGGTCCCTGAGGACACGATCCCAACCCCAGGGCTCCAGGAGTGACTCCAGGATGGGTGGAGATCCCTTGGAGCAGTACCCATTCCTGATGTGTGTCTGTTCCAATGAGAGCTCCTTTTCTTGGAGCTCAGTTGAACAGTGTGAATTAGTAATAATTAATTAGGTCTGATGTGGAGGCCCCAGTGGAGTCCCAAAGAGTAGGAGACCCCACAGCTCCTCCAGCACAAGAGACGCCAGGAGACCGCAGCTGGGGGCTGAAAATCCAACCTGGGGGCCAGAAAGAGCCTGAGGGCTGAAAGAATCCAACTTAGGGCTGAAATCCAGCCTAGGGCTGAAGCTTAGCCTGGGGGCTGAAAGCCAGTCAGGCTGAAAACTAGCCTGGGGCTGCAAACCCAGTCTGAGGGTCTGAAAACCCAGTCTGGGGGGCTGCAAACCCAGTTTGGGGGGCTGAAAACCCAGCCTGGGGGGCTGAAAATCCAGCCTGGGGGGGCTGAAAATCCAGCCTGGGGGGCTGCAAACCCAGTCTGGGGAGCTGAAAACCCAGTCTGGGGAGCTGAAATCCCAGTCTGGGGGGCTGCAAACCCAGTCTGGGGAGCTGCAAACCCAGTCTGGGGGGCTGCAAACCCAGTCTGAGGGTCTGAAAACCCAGCCTGGGGGGCTGAAAACCCAGTCTGGGGGGCTGAAAACCCAGTCCGGGGGGCTGAAAACCCAGTCTGAGGGGCTGAAAACCCAGTCCGGGGGGCTGAAAACCCAGTCTGGGGGGCTGAAAACCCAGTCCGGGGGGCTGAAAACCCAGTCTGCGGTCCCACTGGGGTCCATAACCCGGTCCAGGGGTCCCAGAGGGGTATGACGGATGGATGGGGGCTGCAAACCCAGTCTGAGGGGCTGAAAACCCAGCCCAGGGGGCTGCAAACCCAGTCTGGGGGTCCCACCGGGTTCTGATGGATGAGTGGGGGCTGCAAATCCAGTCTGGGGGGCTGCAAACCCAGCCCAGGGGTCTGAAAACCCAGTCTCGGGGCTGAAAATCCAGTCTGGGGGTCCCACTGGGATCTGATGGATGAGTGGGGGCTGCAAACCCAGTCTGGGGGGGCTGAAAACCCATCCTGGGTCTCCAAAAACCCAGCCCGGGGGTCCCAGCCGGGTCTGCAGCCCAGCTCTGCGGATGCTCTCCCACCCCTTTCCCCCATGGGAAGGCAGAGCTTGGTCTGGGGAAGGGCAGAACCCCCCGAGCCCCCTCCCCGAAGCCCCCCTGGTCCCCCCACGCCGGGCACAGGGAGCTCTTACTCCTCTTGCTCTTGTCCTTGTTGAGGATCTGCCGCAGCTCCTGCTCCTGCTGCCCTGGCTCAGGCTCGCGGTGCGGCGCCTCCATGGCCACCTGCGGGACAAGGACATTGGCACGGGCCACCCCCAGCCCCTCCCAGCCCCGCCCGGAGCCCTCCGACCCCTCCCCACCCCAAGGCAGGTGACATCCGGGCCAGTCCCTTGTGTCACTCTGGCTGACAGGAACGTGTGAAGTTGCTCCGCCAAAACAAACCGGACGCGTTTTGGTCTCCGGGGGCGTTTTGTTCTCCCCGGGGACATCGTAAAGCTCAAAACCTGTCTGTTCCCACTCTCTGCCTCCTCTCGGGGTGTTTGGGGCCGTGTGGCAACGCGGCAAAAAAGGAAAAGCTTTGTTGAGTAAAAAAAACGGGGGGGGGAAAAAGGGAAAAAAAATATCGATGATGGGAGGGAAATCGGAGGTGAGCCACGGAACTGAGCCTGGAGCAGCCCTGGGGACAGGGAGGGGGATCTCGGTGCCTGAAGATGGGCACAACTCCCTGGACACAGTCACAGCTCCCTGGACACGGTCACAGCTCCCTGGACACAGTCACAGCTCCCTGGACACGGTCACAGCTCCCTGGATATGGTCACAACCCCCTGGACACGGTCACAACTCCCTGGACACGGTCACAACTCCCTGGACACGGTCACAGCTCCCTGGACACGGTCACAGCTCCCTGGGCACGGTCACAACTCCCTGGACACAGTCACAACTCCCTGGATGTGGTCACAACTCCCTGGACGTGGTCACAACCCCCTGGACACGGTCACAGCTCCCTGGACATGGTCACAACCCCCTGGACACGGTCACAGCTCCCTGGATATGGTCACAACTCCCTGGATATGGTCACAACTTCCTGGACATGGTCACAGCTCCCTGGACATGGTCACAACTTCCTGGACACGGTCACAACCCCCTGGACACGGTCACAACTCCCTGGGTGTAGTCACAACTCCCTGGGCGTCACCTGCCTCCCTCCAAAGTCTCCCGGCGGATCCATCCCCGCTAAATCCCGCTGGTGGTTTTATTTTTTGTGACAATGACACCTGGCAGCGAATTCCTGCGCGGGGCAGGAGCTGCGGGTGACACCGGAGCTCGGTGACACTTCCAGAGCAGCAGCGGTGGCCGGGGAGGGGCAGCTCCCGGCCCGCAGGGTTCCCTGCAGCCGCTCCGGCTCCTGCTCCGCGCTGGACACCCCGGGAGGCTCCAGCCCTCCCGCTGGTCTTGGCAGGACCGGGATTTGGCCTGGAATTAAGCCCCAACCCCCCCACCTGCCTCCCTAAGCAGCCTCCTTGCGTCACAGAGGTCCCCGGGCTGGCTGGAAAAACCCCTCCAGATGTTCCAGCTCAGGGAAAAGCAGGAATTCACCTGGGAATGTTATTTTGGCACTGGGATTTCCAGCCTCTTCCTCTGAATCCCTGCCCAGGGACGGCAACCCCAAAGCCAGCACCGCTTCAAAATCCACCCTCCAAAGTGCCCAATTCTGCCTGAAACTGCGCCAAAATTGGGGTTTGGACCCCCCAGATTTGGCATTTCCCGTACCCTGACGTGCTGGTGGGCGAGCTGCTCCACTTGCTGCTGGTGCAGGCTGGCCAGGAAGAGCTGGTGCTGCAGCTGCTGCTGCTTCAGGGCCAGCAGCGCCGTGTCCTGGGGCTTGACCACGCGCTGCCCGATCCGCAGGTCCATGGGGACGGCCTGGGGCACCCGCGGGGAGGTGCACGGGGTCACGGCAGCTGTGGGGACACAAAGGGGACACGGCTCAGTCACTGGGAAGGGCTTGGTGTAATGTAAAGACGTGCGCTGCCACCATTTGGGGTTTGCCACGGAACGTCCTCTGCCTGTAGAGCCTCCCCCTGTCAGCCGGGAGGAGAGATTCCTGTAAATCCCAAAGCTCTGGAGAGGCTCCAGGTGCTGCAGGTGACTCCTCCTGGAGCCACGGTGGGGAAGGGCTCTGGAGTGAAGATGTTTCCTGCATGATCTCCCTGAGGGGTGAGACCCCAGCCCTCCGGGGACACCGAAACAGTGTCAATGTCACACTTAAAATTGTCTATTATACACCCAAAATGGTGCCAGTTACACACCCGAAATTGTCCATTATACACTCAAAATGGTGCCAGTTACACACCTGAAATTGCCCATTGTACACCCAAAACAGTGCCAGTTACACACCCAAAATAACCCCAGTTACATACCTGAAATTGTCCATTACACACTTAAAATAGTGCAAATTACGCACCTGAAATTGCCCATTGTACACCCAAAACAGTGCCAGTTACACACCCAAAATAACCCCAGTTACACACCTGAAATTGTCCATTGCACCCCCAAAATAACCCGTTATACACCTGAAATTGTCCATTACACACCCAAAATGGTGCCAGTTACACATCAAAAATTGTCCATTATACACCTAAAATGGTGTTAGTTACACATTTGAAATTGTCCATTACACACCCAAAACAGTGCCAGTTACACCCCCAAAATAACCCCAGTTACGCACCTGAAATCGTCCTTTACACCCCCAAACCCATCCCATTTTCACTGATCAGGGAGCACCCACTGCCACAGAGGATTTTCCCCCACCAGCTCCCAAATTTGGAGCTGAATTTACAGAAACCTCGACCTCAGGCCGGGACATTCCCAGGAAACCCCATCACAGCGTTCAGTCCACTCTCCACCTCCTGATAACGGCCCGGGACTTCATTTGTCCCTGGCTAATTGGCTCTAATTACTGCACCCCGGGACAGGGAGGATGATGGAGATCAACAATTCCAGCCTTGGGAAGCTGCTCCTGCTTCTGCTCTGGAGTTTCAGCGCTCCCCAAAGGCCTCAAGCCTGAAAATTCGCGATTTTGAAGGATGGAGCGACAGCAGGGCTGTCTCCTCCTGCCTGTCCCCTCCTGTTTGTCCCCTCCTGCTTGTCCCCTCCTGTTTGTCTCCTCCTTCTTGTCCCCTCCTGTTTGTCCCCTCCTGCTTGTCCCCTCCTGCCGGCGGGCCGGGGATGGGGAGCAGCGCTGGCAGAGGCGGTGGCAGCACGGGCCGCTGGCAGCGGGACAAGGACAGCCTGTGACCGGCACAGCTCGGGATGGGAACCGGGCACTTCTGACAGCTCCGACCCGGCCAAATCCCGCCCCGTGACGCCGCCGGTCCGCGGGAACTCGGCCGGCTCCGTGTCCCCTCCAGCCAAATGTCACCACGCGAGGGGCAGGAGCTGGGGACGCTGCCGGGGTCGTGTTTGGGATCAGCGCCCCTAAGGGAATGGGGGGCACGAGCGGGAAGGAGCTGGTGGCACCCGAAGATGTCCCAGCTTTTCTCTGCTCCCTAAAAACGCCCGCGGGAAGCTCCGAGGCTCGGTCTGAGCTGCCCATCGTGGCATCCTCAGGCTCAGCACGGCTTTCTCCCTTTCCTTCCCGGGAAAAAAAAGGGATGGGAAGGGCTTGGGCAGGGGTAAAAAGGGGTGGGAAGGGCTTGGGGCGCCCCAAGTGAAGGAGGGGCTGCTGCAGACACCCCCGGCAGGGAGCGGGGGCTCGCAGGCGGAGGCGCAGAGCCGAGAGGGAAGCACCGGCGGGGGCTCTGGGAATCTCTCTCGACATCATTTGTTTCAGTCTCCATAAAAACAAACTGCGAGGCGGCGGAAGCGCGGAAGGGAGGGATGGGGGGCGCTGGGGGAGAGCGAGGCCGGGCAGCAGCCAGAAAAACAACTCCTCACCACTCGCCCGGAGCCAGGAAAAAGCTGCCGAGCATCCCCAGGGCCAAGAGGCTCCGGAGGCGGCGAAGAAGGGGCTGCGCGGACCCCGCTCCTGCCACGACCCCCAGCTCTGCCCAACCCCACGCTGGGGATGTCTGAGCGGATTTCCAGGAGCAGGAAAAAAGGGAGGGAGAGATGAGAGCAGAGTCTGGGAGCAGGGCATGGCCTGACGTGCCCTGGGGTGACACCAGCCGGGCTGAGGCCACCACGCTCAGGGCGGTTTTCCAGAGCTTGGAAACACAAAACGTCCCATGCCGGGTGCCAGGGTGGCGCGGGACGAGGGCTGGTGGCACTGGGAGAGGAACCGGGCTCTGGAGCCGCTGTCCCCATGCGGGGACCCTGGGGCGTGAGGCCCCTGAGCGTGGCAGCTCCTCGGGGATGCTCCACATCCCTCCCGCTCCAGCAGCTCCGGAGCCCCCTCCCAAAGCCCCTCCTGGCCCGGGAGCTGTTGGTGACCTCCCTGTGCAGCTTGAATTCATTTGGGGTTTGCTGCCGGGCCCGGGGCCAGGAGTTACAGTAAACAACCCCCTCCCGCAGCCCGGGGCTCCCACATGATCCGGGGGCCGGCGGCCAAGCCCGCGGCTCCTCCCCTTCCCCCCGCCCCAAAAAAAGCCGAAAGCAAAGCGCCACCACGGCTCCTGAGGGGTCTGTCCCTGTCCCCAACCCAGCCCGGGTCCTGCCGGTGCCCAGGGGACCTTCAGAAGCCACCAGGACATGTGGCTGGGACTGGGATGCACGGGCTGGGACCGGGATCACAGTTTGGGACTGGGATTACACTCGGAACCGGGATGCAGAGTTTGGGACCGGGATGCAGAGTTTGGGACCGGGGTTACTGTTTGGAACGGGGGTGCAGTGTGGGATCAGGATGCACAGTTTGTGATCAAGATGCACAGTTCGGGACCGGGATCACAGTTTGGGACTGGGATGCACAGTTCGGGACCGGGATCACAGTTTGGGACTGGGATGCACAGTTCGGGACTGGGATCACAGTTTGGGACTGGGATGCACAGTTCGGGACCGGGATCACAGTTTGGGACTGGGATGCACAGTTTGGGACTGGGATCACAGTTTGGGACTGGGATGCACAGTTCGGGACCGGGATCACAGTTTGGGACTGGGATGCACAGTTCGGGACCGGGATCACAGTTTGGGACTGGGATGCACAGTTCGGGACCGAGATCACAGTTTGGGACCGGGCTCAGAGTTTGCGATGCACAGTTTGGGACCGGGAGAGGCGCAGGGCCAGCAGCCCACGGCACAAACCACCCCTGGGCCGGCAGCCGCAGCCGCAGCCCGCGGATCCTCCATGGGAAGGGGAGGTTGTGACACGGAGCCTCCCCGGAGCGCCCTGGGAAAGCCGCGGCCGGCGATGAATGAGGGCTCTGTGCTCCGGCCCCGGCACGGGTTACCAGCATTTTCCAGGCTGCCGGCACGGAACGGAGCAGGGAACGCGGCCGAGGGGCCACGGGCTCAGCCACGAGGTGCGACAGACACGGAGGGACGGCCGGGACAGCCCGGGGCAGGGTGGGGAGCCCCGCTTTGCACTGCAGCACCCCCCGGACTCCCGCGGAGCTTTGGGACAGGCTGGCTGCCGGTGGCAGCGACTTCCCCAGGCTGGGGGTGGCAGTGCTGGGCTGGTGGCACTCGGGACACCACCGGTCCCGCTGCTCCCAGCCAGCCATCCCGGAAAAGAAAAAAAAAAAAAAATCCAGCGCAGAAATCTTTGCTTTGGCATTTCCTGATTGTTTTTAAAGAGGCAAATCGGCCGTCGGCAGAGCTGGGCTTATGTAAGAGGGGAATAAAGCGAGAGGCGAACAAAGCAGGGCTGGACGGTTATTGAGGAGCAAAGCGGCGGCAATCCCAGCTCTGCTGTTCCGTGCATCCCTGCTTGCATTCCTGTCTATCCCTGCCTGCATCCCTGTCTATCCCTGCCTGCACTCCTGCCCTCATCCCTGCCTGCATCCCTGTTTATCCCTGACTGCACCACTGCCTGCACCTCTGCCTGCATCCCTGTCTATCCCTTCCTGCATCCCTGCCTGCATCCCTGTCTATCCTTGCCTGCACTTCTGCCTGCATCCCTGCCTGCACCTCTATCCCTGCATGCATCCTTGCCTGCATCCCTGTTTATCCCTGCATGCATCTCTGCCTGCATCCCTAACTGCACCCATCTATCCCTGCCTGCATCCCTGTGTATCCCTGCCTGCACCTCTGCCTGCATCCCTGCCTGCATCCCTGTGTATCCCTGCCTGCATCCCTGTGTATCCCTGCCTGCATCCCTGTGTATCCCTGCCTGCACCTCTGCCTGCATCCCTGCCTGCATCCCTGCCTGCACCTCTGCCTGCATCCCTGCCTGCATCCCTGTGTATCCCTGCCTGCATCCCTGCTTGCATCCCTCTCTATTCCTGCCTGCATCCCCATTTATCCCTGCCTGCATCCCTGTGTATCCCTGCCTGCATCCCCGCCCGCCCACAGCTCGCTCTGAGGTGGAGCAGCAGTTAAAGCCAAGGTGTTTTGTTTTTTTTTTTTTTTTCAATAAACCATCTCTTTTATAAAAGCGTTTCCCATCTCACGCCCGATTCCGCTGCGCTGAAAGGTTCAGAGTTCAGGCGGGTTGAAGAACGCGGGTGATTAAAAACATTCCTCCCGAACAAAAGGGAAAAGGTCTTCTCCAGGAGCGGGAATGAGCTGGAGGGAGCTCGCTCAAATTAAAAACACTTAAATGAGAAACCACACCAAAAGGGCGATGTTGAAAGAACGCGAAGATCACAACGGGAGGACTCGAGAAATAGGAAATCCCGGAGCTGGGGTACCTCGTTTAACCCCGCCCGGGCCCCCGGGGCGCTGCCTTTAATTACGGACCTCTAATTACGGACCTCTAATTAGGGACCGAACGCTGCTCCCCGGAACGAGGAGAGCAAAATCACCAAACCCACCCAGAGCCAGCCCAGCGCCGGCTTTGGGGGGACAGTGGTGACCCCCCACGGGTGCCCACGCATCCCTTTGTCCCCTACCTCCATCTGCTCGTGTGTCCCCGAGGGGTTTCCTCGCACGATCCCACAAAATCCCAGCGGTTGGGGCATTTTCCTCCTTGCTCGCCTCAGCACGGAGCTCTGGGGGTGGGAGCTCCGGGGATGGGAGCTCCCAGGAAAACAGCTCTAGGGAAAACAGATCCAGGGAAAGCAGCTCCAAAGGAAGCAGCTCCCGGGAAAACAGCTCCAAGGGAAGCAGCTCCCAGGAAAACAGCCCCAGGGAAAGCAGCTCCCAGGAAAACAGCCCCAGGGAAAGCAGCTCCAGGGGAAGCAGCTCCAAGGGAAGCAGCTCCCAGGAAAACAGCCCCAGGGAAAGCAGCTCCAAGGGAAGCAGCTCCAAGGGAAGCAGCTCCCAGGAAAGCAGCTCCAAGGGAAGCAGCTCCAAGGGAAGCAGCTCCAAGGGAAGCAGCTCCCAGGAAAACAGCTCCAAGGGAAGCAGCTCCAAGGGAAGCAGCTCCAGGGAAAGCCCTGCACCGCCCCAGCTGTCCCCGCACGGAGAGAGCGGCGGGCACGTCCCGCAGGAGCCATAAGAGAGCAGCTGATGCTCAGGGAAGATGTAATGCTTGGAGCAGCCGGGTGCCAAGTTCTGATAACTCTTTCTGGAGCTCACGGACTGGGAGTTTCAGGGGCTTTGCGCCTCAGACAGATGTGGGTGGATCCCTCCCCTCCCCACCAGACACCGAATTCCTGCTCCAAAACGAGACGAAGGCCGATGCCGCTCCAAGAAAAGCCCCCCGAGAGTTTTTCCGCCAGGGTAAACCCGAATTTTTCTGCTCTGATTCTTGCAAACTTCCTTCTGCAGAAAGTTTCCAGAATAAAAAAAAAAAAAACAAAAATCTGAGACAGACGATGATTAAAGTTTGGCAAAGCCACCCGGGCAGCACAAAACCCTTCCCACAACCAAAGGCACGAACCAGGATTCAGCCACACGCCCGACTACGCCGTGCACCTGTGAGCAGAGCGGTTATTTAGGCATTCCAAGCACAAAAAAATGGGAATATTCCCTGCTGGAGCCTGGAAATGAGCTCCACATCAGGCCTGGGGGTGCAGATCAGGGCGAGATGCTTCCCCTGATTGCTCTCCCTGGGTTTTTTGTTTTTGCAGCTCGTGACCTTTGAGTCAGACATTTAATAGCCCTCCCTGGGATTTTCTCCCCACAAATGCGCACGGTTCGTTTTGAAACTCGTGGCTCCGGGACCCAAAAACCTCAGGGCCAGCCCAGAGTCCAGGGACAGGCAGGAAACACCTTTGGGCCTGGATTTAGCCTGGTTTTAACCCTGCTCCAGCCCAAATCCCGGTTCTGCTGTTCCCATCCAGGCCCATCTGAGGGGATCACGCTGCTCCCACAGCATCCACGGAGAGGAGAGGGCAGAATTCCAGGCTCAGGGAGCTCTTCAGGGCTCAATCAGACACTCCTGGAGGAGGTGACCCAGCTCTCTGTTTCAAGGCATGTTTTCCACACGCTCTCAAATCCATGTTTAGATCGGTCCTGGAAGTGTTTTGCCTCCAGGGTGAGGATCCCAAGGTCCCACTGAATTACCCCAAAGCCCCAAACCTTAACAGGGGACACCAACTCCACCTCAGGCACTGCCCAAACCACCAAACACCTTCCATTCCTGTTCCTTCCTGCTCCCAGAGGAGCTGGAGCCACTTCCAGGAGCTCCCTGGATGTTGCCCCTCTCCTACGGACGAGCTCTAAAACCTTCACAGCATCCAACCGTGAATGAGCCGAGGTCAAAACCCCACAGCAAAAGCTTTTGGGCCTAAATTCGAGATCCCAGGGACGTCCAGGTACAAAATCACGGGAAATCCTGGGCACAGGCAGGACGGAGCTGCCCCACAAAACGCGGTTTGAGCGTGGGCAGCACCGGGGACAGGGCGGGGATCAAAGGATTCGTCTCCTGCAGCCGGGAGCGGAGGGACAGCGAGGAGATGGAGGGGGAGGCTCCATCCCATCCCCACCGCAGCCCTGGCACGGCTGGAAAGCTCTGGCAGTCATTTCCTGCCCCCTGCCACCCCCAGGGGTCACCGAGCCCATCCCGGGCAGCCCCCGCGGGAGAGGGAGAGGCGTCCCCAGGAAACCTCGCAGCGACCGCGGCTTCCTGAGGAACACCGGGAAAGTCCTGACCACGGGGCTCAGCTGAAGGGGAGCCAAGGCGGCCTGGCAGCACCTCGTGCTCCCCAGAGCGGTGCAGGCGGCCTCAAAAATCACAGAAACTCGCAAGATTTGGGAAAAGTCTTCCCTTCTCCAGAGCGCATCCAGCGCCGCTGGATCTTTCCCCTCACCTGCTCACCCAGCCCGGCCGGGATCGCAGCCAGAGGCTCCGGGGAGCCCCAAAACATCGCCCTGTGCCGGTGGAGAAGCAAGTCTGCCCCTCCTGATCCTCCCGCAGGGCTTTTCCCTGCAGCAAACACCCCTCGGGGAGCTGCGGCTCCTCCGCACCGCCCGGCTCCTCGCCTTCAGGGGTTCGTGGGTGAAAAAAGCTCCAACACCGCCCAGGGATGGATGGGGAGGACAGGCAGCACCTCCAGGCGGGTAAATCCCGCGGCTCTGGCCGAGCTGGAACCCCCCTGTGCCCTCCAGCAGCCTCATCTCCCTCTCCGGGCTCCTGGCGAGAGGCACCAGCCCAGCCCAAAGCTCGGCATCGCCTCCTGCCCGCGGATCCGCTTTGGAGAGAGGCTCCTGGCCGGGATGAGCCCTCAGTTCTCCCGGCAGGACGGTGCCAGCGGAGGCCGAGCAGCCCCGGGACGCAGCCCAGAGCTCCCGGGAAGCCGCGGAATCGCCGCGGGGCGCGGGGCTCTTCCCGCAGCGGCTCCGGTTACATCAGCACCGGGAGGACGCGGCCGCCGCGCCAAGGGAAGCAGAGGAGAGATCAAACGATTGCAGAACCTCTCCTCGGTTACCCAAGCGGTGCAGAACAGGTTTGGACGGAGCTTTCGGCGGCTCCTCCCTCCCCGCTCCCCGGAGCATCCACCGGGAGCTGCTGCGGCACCCGGCGGGGCCGGACCCCGGGGCTGCCGGCATCAGCACCGATTTATCCTTTTAATTGCTGCGTGCAGGAGCCCAGCTTGAGTCACAACCCCCCGGGGAAGGCTCAGCGCTGCCCGAAGCGGCCTCGTGCTTGATCTGGAAGCGCCGAGACAAAAAAAGCTGCAATCACACAATACCCACTCCCCGCAAGTGGCTACTCGAGACCTGCCCGTTAATTAGAGCCTCCCTTCGAGCCGCAGGGGAAGGAAATCCCTTTGGCAAACGCTGGTCGGGATCCAGGGCTGGGTTAGAGGGCAGGAAAGAGAATTTAAGAAAAAAAACCCGAGGCCCAGGACAAGCAGAAGGAGCTGGGAGAAACACGGGCAGCCCCAGCTCCACAGGCACGGAGGGAAAGAGGCACAAACTCAGTTTCCTGTGCCTTGGACAGCCCAGTGACCACCAGCCAGGGGCTCAGCCCAAACCTGCCCCGTGCCGACCCTCGGGCGTCTGAGAAGGAGCCACCGAGGAGCTCCCCAGGGCAGACCTGGGGCTCAGGGTGAGAGTTATTTCTGTCCCAGGGAGGAAGCCGCAGCATTTTCAGTTTCCTGCACAAACACATTTCGGGCGCCCTTCCCCACGGGCGCTGCCTTCCCCTCCCCGGGTGCTCGGGAAGGAGCTGGGAAAGCTCAGGGTTGGCACCAGCGAAGCTGGGAAAGGTGCAGGTGTCAAATCCTCAGTGCAGAGGAGGATGAAACCTGCCTGGATCCGAGGAGCCACGCCCTGGGGACAGCGGGGACAGCGGGGACAGCCACCCTGGGACAAACCTGGCTTGGTGCTGGGACTCGCAGGCACCTGGGAGGAGATGCCGGGAAGAGCCCCACGGTGCCGGAGCCGGGGAATTCCATCCGGGATGGAGAAGCCACAGGAAAGGCACCAGGCAGGATTTCAGGTGTGAAGAAATGCCAGGAGCACCTGGAGTCCCGAAGAGCCGGGAGAAGCCTTGGAGGAGGCTGAGGCTCCGGGAGAACGCGGGGACCGAGGGCGCAGTGGGTGTGTGGGCATGGAGCAACACTGCCCTGCGGGTTTAACCCAGAAAAGAGGAGCTGCTGCTGCTGCGGAGCCGCTCGGAGATGGGGGAAAAGGAATCAGCAGAGAAACTCCCGGCGAGCCCAGCGGACTCGGGACACCGAGGAATCGGTGCTCACGCCGGGGATTGAGCGCTCAGAACCGCTCAGGATCAGAGCTGGTGGGAGCTCAGCACAATCCCGGGCACGTCCAGGCCCTTAAAGCTCACTTGGCACCCAAAAAAATGGGCACACACAACCCACGGACCCCGCTCCAGGGATTCTCCAGGTGCCCCTCACACAAACCCACCCGTCCCAGCCCCCTGCTCCTGCAGGGACGCTCCCCACCCACCTGCGACACTCACCCACGGATGGCATCGCGTCCCTGCGGGTCCTCGGGGTCCCCGTGCCCACCGAGGCCGTGGGAAGAGCAGCCCCGCGGCTCCGGGAGCTCCCGGATCGCCGATCCCAGGCGCGGCCGCCACCACACCCTTGCAGTTCTCACGGGCGAGTTGGAGCCTTGGCACGGCCCTGCCTGGCAGCCGGCCCCAGCGGGCTCATTAAGGGCAATTAAGCCGCAGCGGGCATCCCCTCCCCCGCGCCCCTCTGGGGGATATTTTGCTTTTAGACAAAATAAACAGGGAGGTTTTGCGTGGGCTCGGGCAGGTGCTGGCACCGGGCAGCAGCAGGTGGAAACGCCGAGGTTTTTCTCTCGGGGGAAGCCGCGGTGAATCCGCCACGATTCCAGCCCTCCTCCTGCTCCCAGGGGTGCCCACTGCGATCCTCCTGGCCTGGGGAAGAGCACCAGCCCCTCTCCCTTTTGCAAACAGGAACGTGGAGCAGGATAAACTGCAAGGACGCTGCTCCCCACTCTCGCTGTGATTTTAAAAACATGAGGGAAAACTTCCACCGCCAACCTGAAGTGGAATTTTCTTGCAGGAGCTCCTCCAGCATCATTTCTAAGCCGGTCACAGAATTGCCGCTCCTCTGCCTTCTCCACAGCCCCAAATCCTGGAGTAGGGAGAGCACAGCAGGACTGCCCAATCCTCTCCTCCTTCCACGCCATCCCTCCTCCCTCGGGGACCTCAGGAAGGTCCAACCTCCACCCAGAGCTGGACACACGCTGGGGAGGTTTAAACCACGCAGGAACCACGGGCAGGATGTCACCCCAAAACCCTGGGGGGGTCACGAGGCTGCGGCTCCTCCGTGATTTTCCCTTGCACAAAGAACCGGCCCCAGTGGCCAAGGCGTTGCTCCATCCCCCTGGCACCGCCGGACAGCAGCGAAATCCGGGAGCTCCCGGTGTTCCTGGCAGGTCGCAGGGGCTGGCCCTGGCCCTGGGATTTGTCAGGAAGCTCCAGAGCGGGATAGGGAGGGAGTCCTGGGAGTGTCACGGGGATAAAACAGCCCCGCTCCATCCCCATCCACTCTGGGATAAAGGAAAAAGCCAGAAGGGATCCTTAAAGCTTTCTGCTACCCCGTGGAAAAATCAGCTGGAGCTGTCCCGACGCCAGCACGTGTGAGAGCTGGATTTGGGCTCTCGTGGCTGTCCCAGGATGATCCCGGCTCAGCGGGGATCCAGGGCAGTGAGGGATGGGCATTTCCCAGTCTGACTCCTACCAGACCCCCCCAGTAAAACTGGGAAGGCTCTGCCACTCAAACAAACCCCCAGGGATGTGGCAGGGCCACCTCTGAGCGACGGGAGAGGCGTGGCCGTGCCCCGACCCAGAGCTTTGCTTCAGATCTTTGGGGTTTGCTGCTGCTGAAGGGATTTAGCCAGAACAAATTAAGATCATTTCCCGTCTTAATTAATTCTACTTTCACTTCCTGGCACGTGGGAGCTCGGCCTCCTCCGGTGCAGCGAGGAGCCTCAACTTTGCCCAGCTACAGCAGCAGGAACTGTGCAAAAACACAGATTTTGCAGGATTTCTGTCACTATTCAAACCCTGTCCACACTTAAAACACCCCCAAAAGCCCAAACCCCCTTTCCTGGCCATATTTCTGCATCCCAAAGCAAGAGGCGACCTTCCCCTTCCCTCCTCCCGTCAGAGGAGCTTCGAGGAGCAGCGATTGTTCCTCTTGCACAACAAATCCCCTCCTCTCCCTGCCCGCCCCACATCCCTTTGAGGCAGAAAGGAAGAAGGCTGGAGACATCCTTCCTGCTCCACGGACAATGCGATGGAAATAGCCCGGGAGGAGCAGGAGCGGCCGCAGGAGCCGCGCATGGTCCCAGTTTCCGGTCATTGTCCGGCTGGGATAAGCCCAGTCAGCTGCACCCGCACCAAAATCACCTTTTAGCCCCAAAGGAGAAGCCCCAAACCCAAAATCGCTGCCCCATTCAGGGCCCAGGCTCCATCGTCACATGGGACCCCACACAAGGGCCGGGTTCAACCCGAAATCAGCTGCAGGAGCCGCGCACGGTCCCAGTTTCCGGTCATTGTCTGACTGGGATAAGCCCAGTCAGCTGCACCCCCACCAAAATCACCTTTTAGCCCCAAAGGAGCAGCCCCAAACCCAAAATCGCTGCCCCATCCAGGGCCCAGGCTCCATCTTCACCCAGGGCCCAACACAAGGGCCGAGTTCAATCCGAAATTGGTCAAAGCCGCGCACGGTCCCAGTTTCCAGCCATTGCCTGGCCAGGACGAGCCCAGTCAGCTCCACCTGCACCAAAATCACCTTTTAGCCCCAAAGGAGCAGCCCCAAACCCAAAATCGCTGCCCCATCCAGGGCCCAGGCTCCACCTTCACCCAGGGCCCAACACAAGGGCAAGGTTCAATCCAAAATCCACCACGGTCACTGCTCAGCCTCGGCAACCAGGCCAACACCACCACAAAAACACCACCAAATCCACCACAAAATCACCACCAAATCCACCACAAAATCACCACCAAATCCACCACAAAATCACCACCAAATCCACCACAAAATCACCACCAAATCCACCACAAAATCACCACCAAATCCACCACAAAACCCAAGACCAGCAGGGTTTTCTGCTGCAGAGAAAAACCCAGGACACGCAGATTCTCCGGACCCAGCCCTGAGGGTGAAACGAATCCCCTGGGGGAGCCGGTCCCGCCCTAAATCCCTATTTTCTCCTCCAGATGGGAGGTGCTGGAGTTCAGCTGCTCCAAGCTCACGTCAGCAGCTGGAAATCCCTGCGAGGACCCACGCAAGCCTGGCCTGCCGAGGACGCTGCTGACGGCAGCCGAGCAGGGCAGGGTGGCAGCAGCAGAACCGCTCAAAGCCACCGATCAGCCCCCGAATTTGGGATTGCCACTCACTCCGTGCCGGTTTTGGTGCTCACCTCCCATTTCGGAAGGCTTTGGGAGGGCAGGTTGTCGCTTGCAGCCCTTCTGCACGATGGAGGTGGCGACAGAAGCTGTTTTTCTTTCAAAACACCCCAAAATCGTGTCTATTTTAAAGGTTTGAGGTGGTTTTAGGGCCTGAGGTGGGGTTTCGGGAGCGGCATCGCCTGGATGAGCAGCACAGAGCCCTTCCAGAGGGAGGGAAACAGGAGCAGGATGGACTGAGGGGGATGGACGATGCCACACGTCCCTGTCCCTGCTCCTGCCACCACCCCTGGAGCCCCCCGGAGCCCCCCGGAGCCTCCCCGGGGGCAGGGGGACCATCCCAGCACAGCCTGGCCCCTCTTTACCTGCCCAAAAGTGGGGCTGGACCCTCTTTGAGCTGCAGGGCCCGGCCGGGCCGGGGCCGCTCCTCTCCCCGAACATTCCCGAGTGCATTTCTGACGGGTTAAAAATAGAAACCATCAGTATTATTGTCCTGCAAGCAAATATAGAAAGATCACATCCTCCCCGCTGAAAAACGACACAGCAGGGACCTCTCCGAGCACAGGCACGGAGCAGGGCTCTATTTCGGGAACTTGGGAAGTCAGAACTGAATCCTGAAATCTGTGATGCGCTGCGGCATTGAACATCCATGGAAAACTCGCCTTCCCCCTCCTCTCCCGGCTTCCCTGGGGTTTTGTTCGGGCTTTCAGGCGCGGGGAGGGCGCTCAGGCTCGCACGGCACTCCCAGCGCTGCCCTCGAAGATGGGAACGGCCCCGATCCGGTTCTGGGAGTGGTCTTGTCACCACCGTCCCCACTTAACGCTTCCCAGCTCCCGAGGAGGCGCTGGAGCAGGAAAACCCCATCCCTGCTGTGCTTCCCAAAGCTCGGAGCCCGTGGCACGTTCCCGTTCCAAAAGCAGCTCGCGGGGTTCCCCCTAAAGGGAAGAGCCCCCGGTGACCCCAGAGCAGGAGATGGCCTGAGCCTCCCTGTCCCCCTTCCCCTTCTCCCTGTCCCCTTTCCCTGCTCTCTGTCCCCTTTCCCTACTCCTGTCCCCCTCCCCTGTTCCCTGTCCCCCTTCCCTGTTCCTGTCCCCTTTCCCTGTTCCTGTCCCCTTTCCCTGTTCCCTGTCCCCTTTCCCTGCTCTCATCCCCTTTCCCTACTCCTGACCCCCTTCCCTTTCTCCGTGTCCCCTTTCCCTTCTCCCTGTCTCCCTTCCCTGTCCCCTTTCCCTGTTCCCATCCCCCTTCCCTGCCGGCTCCGGAGGGAGGGGGGGGCCCTCAGCCTGAACCTCGTTTTTGGAAAAGGGAAGATTCCTACGCGAGTTCCTTTCCGTGAGTGTTTGTGCTCAACGCACGGGGCCGCTCCCACCCAGCTGGGACCCGGCTCCAGATCCAGCCTTATTCCTCAGCAAATCCCCCGGGAGAGAGGAGGGGAATGCGGCAGAGTCACATCCAGCTGCGGGCGGGAGCCCTGGCTGCTGCAAGGGAAGGGAAAATCCACGGCCGAGGGGATTTCTGTCCCTGGGGACGGGTCTGAGGTGGGGGTGCAGCACCGGGATCCCAAACCAAGCGGGTTCTGAACCCCAACACTGCCCCACAGCCTCCAGGGATTACCCCAAACCAAACCTGCGGCTTAGGAGCAGCCCAGGAGGCCTGGGAGGAGCTGGGGTGGAGAGGTCACTCCGCCATCCCGAAACATCTCCCCCCGTCCCCGCCGAGGTCAATCCCCGGTGCCGGCGCAAGGAATGCACGGAGCAGAGCAGAACTCGCTGCACCCCCTCCCCTCCTCCCCAAAAACAAATCACACACCCAGAAACAGAAGGGAAAAGCTCAGGAAAATCCCGGCGGTAACTCCACAACAATTCCAGGCAGTCCCGTTCCCAGGGAGAAGCTGCTCTGTCCTCTCTGCATCGCCCCCTCCTCCAGCAGAGCCCCTCGGTGATGCCGGGCCGGGTGCCCCGGGCCAGCCCCCGGGGCCATTCCCTCATTTCATTCCGTGCACATCCCATCCCAGCTGGCATTTCAGCCCCCAGCCAGCGCCAGATTTCTCTCCGCTGAGCCAATGCACTTGGAAATACATGACGACTTCAGCAGATTAATTGGAAACACAGCCTGGGTGTTGCAATCCCAGGAATGACTCCAATTTCAGGAACAAATGTTTTCATAGAATCACAGAATCACAGAATATTCGGAGTGGGAAGGGACCCGACCAGGATCATCCAGTCCAACCCCTGGCCCTGCACAGACACCCCAACAATCCCACCCCGTCCCTGACAGCGTTTTCCAAAAGCCCCTCGAGAATTTGGCAAAACACCACCAGTTTGCTGAACACTTAAACTGGGACAGACTCCACTCACACCTGGGATTATTTTTTTTTTAATGTGGTGTGTTCCAATTAAAAACCTTCCCAAGAAGATTTGAAACACACCACAGAAGAAGAGGCAAGAAGAGCCATTTTTTTTTTTGCTCCATAAATCTCCTCTCAAAACCTCGCTGGTTTTGAGCATCCCGGGGCTCCTCTCAGCCCCTCCAAACCCAAACTCTTCCCCCAAGATCCTGAAAACCCACCGGGGCTGGGAGAGGGATGATGATGGACGATGGGTGGAGGAGGAAGGTTCCCTGGATGGAAACCATTCCTGTGCTTCCATATTTCCCACCCCTCCACAGCAAATCCTCTCCCCTTGCGGGGGTTTCAGCATCAGCCCCTTCTCCGCTCATCCCTTTTTTCCTGCCAACCCCTGCATCCACTGCAGCCCTTCAGAGGTTGGACCCGATGATCCCGGAGGTCTTTCCCAACCTTAAACAATTCCACGATTCTGTGATTCTCCCCTTGCTGCCAAAACTGAAAAGCCCTTTCGTGGTCGACAGCTGTGCAGCCGCTTCCCTGCCGCTGGAGCTTGGGGTGATAAGGGAAGGAGAAAAGCTGGTCTATCCACCCTCAGAGCCTGGAAGGGAGCTGTGCTCCGGGATCCCGCTGCCAGGGCTTCCACAACCCAAAAAAAAATAAATGTGTGGGGTGTGGAAGGGGCCTGTGGCTGCTGCTGGAGGGAAAACCCGGGAGCTCGCTCGGCTTCCAGAGCAGCCGAGGGTCGGTGACACCAAAGAGAGGGGGGCTCTGGAGGGAGGGACAGGCTCTGGAGGGGCTGTGGCTGCTTCTTCAGACCCCTGTGGCTGCTGCAGTGCCTGGGTTTTTGGAAAGGGGAAGGATTTTTGCTTTGGCAGAGCTGGAGGAGCTCCCAGGGCGAGCGGAGGGGTCCGGAGTGAGCGCGGCCCCTGCCTCGCGTGGCCCCTGTGGAGGCCACGATTCCAGCGGGATAAAACACGTTTGGATCTTCCCAGAGAAATCATCTCCCACAGGCCTGGCTCCCGGGGCTGCACCTCCTCTCCCCAGCTGTTTGGCCGCCCCTCTCAGCCCAGCCCAGCCCTGCCAGAGCTGGAGCCCGAGCCAGGAGCAGCACAGGCTGCACAAACCCTCCCCGGAGCCCCCCCTGCCCCATTCCGGGCTTAAATCCACCGACCCAGCCCCAAACCCAATTCCCTTCTTAGCCTTTGCCTCACGGAGCTCTTTTTTTCCCTGCACGAAAGGCACAATTCCCAGCCAGGCCTTCGGGGTGTGATTCCTCCTCCCTGCCATGAAGTCAACGTAAGTCAGAGCGTTCCTGCCGTTAATTTGGATAATCTGACACAATAAAAAACACCAGGCTTTGTGATGAGATGTCACTTTGGGGGCTTTGCTCATCTCCCTTTGGGGTGTCCCCATCCCCATGACTGGGACATCCATGGGTTGGTGCTGAGCACACCCGAAAAGAGCCCAGCATGGGAATGGGAAGCTCTGCTCCGAGCTGGGCTGTCGGGGTCAGTCCGGCTGGTCAGCGGGAGAGCTCCGGCCAAGCCTCATCTCTCATTCCCAGGGTCAGGAATGTGCAAGAGCTGCTGCGAGGGGATGACCACAGAGGCCACGTGGACATGAGGGAATGTGGCGGGGTTCTGCAAGGATCTGCTCCAGCCTCCCCCTCCAAGCCGAGGAGATCCAGGAGGAGCGGGGAGGACGCGGGGATTCGTGCGGATCCAGCACACGCCCCAGCTCCAACCGGGCTGAGCCCACAAATCCTTCTGCAAGTTTCCCTGTCCCACCTCCAGATGTGCCAGCACCCCGTCCTACACCCTGCGCCCCTCCCAGGCACGCCCTGCACCCTCTCGGCTCTGCTGGCACCGCGTCCCAGGCACGGCCGTGTGGGGCTGGGCTGGTTTGGGTTGTGGTGGAGCCCTCCCGTGCCAGCCCCCAGCTCCCCCCAGCCCAGCCCCATCCCTCGTCGCTGATCCAGCCCAGCTCCAGCTGGGACAGAACCTCCACCCAGGCCCGGTTGCTGTGACTCAGCCATACAGACACCCCGAGAATCCAGCCGACTGCAAAGTCCCACCGAGGCGAAAACAACCCAAACCCTCCCAGCTCCCTGCTCCTGACGGAGCTGTCGGGGGTTCGTCATCGGCGCTGATACGGATCCACACCTCGGAGCACAAACAGGGAGGCAGCCAAGGAACCCGCAGGAACCACAACCGAGACTCGTGGAGCCCTGGCCAGGCCTGGAGCCGACTGCAGACGTTTCTCCAGGGACTCCCCGTGCTGTGATTTGACACGAGCTCTGATCAGATGTGGCGCTGCCGGGATCGTTCACACAGGATGGACGAGGCCAACGCACAAAACCACAGCTCAACCCCGGCCTCCAGCACGCCCTGCTCTGCTCCAGCCGAGGCCTTGAGTGTCCTCTGCCCAACCAACCAGCCTGGGCTTCACCATCACCTCTCCCTGCAAGGCAGGGCCTCCTTTCTGCAGCTTTGAGCCTTTTTTGGTCGCTGCCCTTTGCCAAGCGGGGAGCACAGTGCTGACGCTGCACTGAGAGCATCAAAGAGTCACGAGGCCTCACTCCCACCTGGTGTCCCATTTCCTTCCTCCCACCTGGTGTCCCATTTCCTTCCTCCCACCTGACGCTTTTTGGCACCACCCAAAAGCACAGACTCAGCGGAGGTTCAGTCCTGCAGTGATTTTGGAGGGCTCCAGCACAGCCTGGGCAGGAGCAGCATCGCCAGAGAACATGGAATGTTCTCCCTGGAGCAGGAGGATGCTCCGAGCACCTCTGAGAGCTGCAGGCTCCGAGAGCTCCCTCTGCACTCCCTTCCTGAGCATCCCCGGATTTTGGGGCACCACAGAGCCCTGCAGGTGATTTTCTGACACAAAGCCAGGTCCAGCGAGTGCTAAAGGCCCTCCTGGCCCAGCTGTGCCCCACAGGGGGATGGGCACGGCCTCAGGTTCTTGGTGTCCCTACAGGTGCCCCATGTCCCTACAGGTGCCCCATGTCCCTACAGGTTTTTGGTGTTCCCACAGGTTCTCAATGTCCCTACAGATTCTCAGTGTCCCTACAGGTTCTCGGTGTCCCTACAAGCGCTTGGTGTCCCTACAGGCACTCGGTGTCCCTACAGGTTCTCGATGTCCCTACAGGTTCTTGATGTCCCTACAGGTTCTCGGTGTCCCTACAAGCACTTGGTGTCCCTACAGGCACTCAGTGTCCGTAGAGGCACTCGGTGTCCCTACAGGTTCTCGCTGTCCCTACAGGTTCTCGATGTCCCTACAGGTTTTTGGTGTTCCTACAGGTTCTCCATGTCCCTACAGGTTCTCGCTGTCCCTACAGGTTCTCGATGTCCCTACAGGTTTTTGGTGTTCCTACAGGTTCTCCATGTCCCTACAGGTTCTCGATGTCCCTACAGGTGCCCCATGTCCCTACAGGTGCCCCATGTCCCTACAGGTTCTCGCTGTCCCTACAGGTTCTCGCTGTCCCTACAGGTGCCCCATGTCCCTACAGGTTCACACAATCCGGGGCCGCTCCTCCTGCCCAAACCAGCTCCAGCTCCCGCTCTCCCCTCGCTCCGGGCTCAGCTCTGGACCTGCCCAGATGACGGCACCGGGAAATTCCTCCCGTGGCAGAGCTCCGGGGAGAGCAGAGCTCGTGTGCTCACAGCCCTCGACGCCCCCGAGCTCAGCTCTGTGGGAAACCTCAGTTTGGAAAGGCTTTGCTCCCTGTGATGCAACCCGGGAGATTTTTGTCCTCCCTGGCTGCTTCCAAGGGGACGAGGTGGAGGAACCAGCCTGGTTTGGGAATTGACCCTCGATGCTGTAACCCCACCTTCCTCCCCCTTCCCCTCCCTCCCCCAGGGCCCCGGGCCCTTTGCTCGCACGGTTCCTGCAATTCCTGGCCCTCTCGGCTTCGAGGCTTCCGCCACCATCTGGGCTCCATTTAGGGGAGCTGATGTTTTTCACAGGGCTGTAATCTAAACTTTGGGATTGAGTTTACATCTCGCATACCAGCGTCTCACCGCCGGGCCTGGCCACGCACCGGGGGCTGGCGGCTGCCAGCGCTGTGCCGGCGGCTCCGGATACCTGGGGATGGTGCAGGGTCAGTGCGGAGATCCCGGATCAGGGATCCAGCCCCAAACCGCCTCTGGATCCAGCCAGGCACTGCCCCCGCCAGTGGGTGTGAGCTGGGAGAGCCCAACAAGCTGGGAATGAACTCAGCTTCCCCCGGGGAGGCTGCGATGGGAGACAAAGCCCCACATCAGCATTATCCATCTCCAGCAGCAGGAAATTCCCCAGCCCGGGCAGCTGGAGATGCGAACGCGGGAAGGAGAAGCAATTTTGGGAGCAGGGATGCGGAGTGGCAGGTCCTGCCCTGCTTGTGCTCAAAGCCCAGGGTGACAGAGCCACCTCAGGGCCCGGCGAGGCTCCAGGTGACAATCAGCACCCCAGGCACCCCAAAACCCTGCCAGCCCCCCACGGATTCTCTCCAGCCTTCCTCCACCCTCCTCGCCGGCTGCAAGGTGGGCAGAGCCGCAGGCAGCGTCCAGAGGCAGCCAAGGTGGCTCGATCCCAGCAGTCCACGAGGCTCAGCCAAACCCAAAAAATAATGTTTTCATACTTTGACTTTTCAGGCAGGATTTAGTCATTTGTGGACACGAGGCCTTGGCAGGGCCGCGCTGCCTGCGCTCACCTACCCCGGCCCGCGGCTGTTTACGGCGGCAGAGCCTTGGGAGGAGAGGGAGGATTTGTGGTTTAATCCAGGTGAGTTATTCCTGCAGCCGGCGGGGAAGGGGGGATTCGGCATCCCTGCACAGCCAGGGATGGATTCACCGCGGGAGATGAGGCGTCACAACCCAGCCCACCCCCGCAGCTCCACAAACGCTGCCTGGACAAACCCAGCAGGATTTTGCCCCGTCCACTTAATGGCTAAAAAATGAGTTAAGGGCAGAAAAGCCAAGCCCTGGCTGGACACACTCGTGGTAAAAAGGCAGAGTGGCTGAGAGCTGCTCTGCCCTACGAAAAAAGCAGGTTCCACCCCAGCCTCGTGGGCTTGTGCAGGCCCTGTTGGCTCAGCCCAGCACTTGGAGCTGCCAGGGAGAAGGGAAGGGGTGATGGATGTGATGGATGTGATGGATGTGATGGATGTGATGGATGTGATGGATGTGATGGATGTGATGGATGTGATGGATGTGATGGATGTGATGGATGTGATGGATCCAGGCCCTGGTGGCTGCCAGGGTCTCCCTCAGGAACTCTCCATGCCCAGGATCCAACACGAGCTCCGGTCAGCTCCTCACCTTGTGTCAGATCCAAACTTCCCAGGCACGAGCCCAAGGCTTTATCTGCCGTCCCCTCCCTCCTCCCACGTTTGTTATTGAACCAACCACGGCCGCTTATCTGCAAATCCTGCCCCTTAAACCAGCAAAGCCACACCACAGCTCCCGGGTGCCGCGCTGTGTCCCGCAGCCCCGGGGATGCCAGCAG
Organism: Eopsaltria australis; assembly: GCA_034509425.1. Lineage (NCBI taxonomy): Eukaryota > Metazoa > Chordata > Aves > Passeriformes > Petroicidae > Eopsaltria > Eopsaltria australis. The sequence goes on from JAVTVJ010001406.1 coordinate 28,788, forward strand.
CTCATCCCCACACAGCCTGTCTGCCTTCAGAGCTCATCCACCGCGAGGATCCCACCACGACCAGGATCCCATCACAGCGTGGATCCCACCACGACACAGATTCCATCAGGATGTGGATCCCACCACGACATGGATCCCACCACAACCAGGATCCCATCAGGATGTGGATCCCACCACGACGTGGATCCCACCATAACACGGATCCCATCACAACGTGGATCCCATCACAATGTGGATCCCACCATGATGAGGATCCCATCAGGATGTGGATCCCATCATGACACAGATCCCATCACAACATGGATCCCACCACCACACGGATCCCATTACAATGTGGATCCCACCACGACGTGGATCCCATCACAACGTGGATCCCATCATGACTGGATCCCACCACTATGAGGATCCCACCACCATGAGGATCCCACCACAACTGGGATCCCACCACTGTGTGGATCCCACCATGACCAGGATACCTCCACAACCAGGATCCCAACACCATGAGGATACCACCACGACCAGGATCCCAACACAACCAGGATCCAACCGCAATGTGGATCCTACCACCACGAGGATCCCACCACCATGAGGATCCCACCACAACCATGATCCCACCAGGATGTGGCTCCCACCACAACCCTTCTGCATTTTCACCCAGCGACCAAAACCACCCAAAGCATCCACGAGGCCGAAGCAGCCAAGGGGAGCAAGTCTTGATTGGAAAGGGACCCGTTCCAGAGCGGAGCTTCGTAACCAAGCATGGGACAGAGCTCGGGGACACGGGAAGGATTCGCCGAGGCAACCCTGGGATGAGCAGCACAAACCCATTGAGGCCAGCCGTGGGCAGGAGGAGCTTTCCGAGGAGCCTCCGTGCCCTCCAGGCACTCCAGCAGAAGTTGCACAGCTGTCCCGACTGGGAACGACAGATAAGGCTCAAATGATTCATTCAGTGTAAACCTTTATTTGTTCTTGCTTACCCAGAGGAGCCAGCAGCTGCTAATGCTAAACTGGGCCGGCTCCCAAGCGCAGACAAAGGCCTGCAAAAAAAAACCGGGTTTAAGGAGGAACTGACTGTTCAAAAAAGCAATCCTAGAAGAGGGAGTTAGAAAGAGGGAGTGCAGCGCGGCGCAGGAGGAAGAGGAAGCCAGAGAGCACCTAAAAATAAATTGTAAAAAAAGCAGCGAGGCGCAGGACAAAGGCCTCGAGCGCACGTGACCGTTCCCCGCAGCGTAGGCAGGATGCGAGCTCGGAACACAACACTCCCTCCCCAGCAACCCCACGTACAGAGCCCCAGCCACCTCCCAGCCCAGCCCGAGCACCTTTCCCACCCAGGATGGGCTTTTTCCCCCATGCCAAAAACGCCCCAGGTGCAGGATGCTGTCCCTGCTCCAAGCCTGGCACGCTGGGCATGACCCACTCCGGGGTGGAAATGCACCTAACCCAGCAAGGCTGGAGTTGGACGAGCTTGAAAATGTTAAAGGGATTGGAAGGAAGTCTGGGAAATGAGGTTCCTCCCGAGAAGCACCCCCAAAAATAGCCAAAGTCCTGTGGCAGCACTGCCCAGGGTTCCCCGTGCATCGCCTCAGGCAGTGCCTTCACCAGATCTGAGCAGAGCTGGTGGGCGACTCTGAGTTCGCTCTGAAACAGCCCAAAAATGCAGGTGACAAAGGAACCTGTCCCTGGTGCAGCTGGGACCGACGCTGCCACTCCCCTCCCGCGGCTCCAAGGCTGCAGAACGACCCCGAGCTGGGACCTTCCTGCAGGACATCGACCCCCAGTGCCCTGAGCCCGTCCCAGCCGTGCCCATCGACTCTCAGCGCCCTGAGCCCGTCCCAGCCGTGCCCATCGACCCTCAGTGCCCTGAGCCTGTCCCAGCCGTGCCCATCGACCCTCAGCGCCCTGAGTCTGTCCCAGCCGTGCCCATCGACCCCCAGTGCCCTGAGCCCGTCCCAGCCGTGTCCATCAACCCCCAGTGCCCTGAGCCTGTCCCAGCCGTGCCCATCAACCCTCAGTGCCCTGAGCCTGTCCCAGCCGTGTCCATCAACCCTCAGTGCCCTGAGCCTGTCCCAGCCGTGTCCATCAACCCTCAGTGCCCTGAGCCTGTCCCAGCCGTGTCCATCAACCCTCAGTGCCCTGAGCCTGTCCCAGCCGTGTCCATCAACCCTCAGTGCCCTGAGCCTGTCCCAGCCGTGCCCATCGACCCTCAGTGCCCTGAGCCTGTCCCAGCCGTGCCCATCGACCCTCAGTGCCCTGAGCCTGCCCCGGTCGTGGCCGTGCCCACCGGACACCGGCGGGAGCTCCACCCCAGGCCAGGAGCGAAGCCGGCGTTCCCTCTCCGGTTCCATCCTGAAGGATGCTCCCTGCACACCTTCCCCCAGCCCCTCCAGGGCTCACAGCCGTGCAGGGCAGGAACAAACCCCCAGGGACGGGGGAGGCACTTACAGGACGGGCTGAACATCACCAGCGTGGCGGTGGAGATCTCCAGCCCCGGCGCAGCGCCCTGAGAACATCCAGCGAGTTCCGCTCCCGGGAAGCCGCGGCTCCGCATCCCACATTCACTTCTGCTTCATCCCTGCCGCCCACCCGCTCCTCGGCGCGGCAGGGAGAGCATCTGAGCCGTGCCGGGCTGGGTCAGACTCAACCGAGGCCACGGAGCAGCGTCTCAGAACTGACTCATCCCGTCCCGGAGCAGCTCGGGCTCCACCGGGAACGCGGCGGCTCCGGCAGCGTTTATTTCATACCCACACGGCCGGGGCCTCTCAGAGCCCGCAGCTGCGCTGCTGCCGAGCCGGGCTGTGCCCGCAGCGTCCCCTCGGAGCCACCCCGGGCCAGCGGCAGGAGCCCTGCATGGCACTCGCTGCCGGTCCTCACGCCGCGGTCCCTGAGCTCATGACTGAGTAACGCCGGCGAGCCAAGAATAGAGACCTTGAAGTGAAACCTCCCGGGATTGGCAGCTATTTCGGGCGCGCTCAGCCGCCGGGGCTGCGTGACATAAGAGGATATAAAAGAGGAAACTCTGCACAACAACTCTCACCTCACCGAGAGAGGCTGGGGCAGCAGCAGGTAGGGCTGCCGTGAGCGCCTTTGTGACAGACCCCGAGGCCACCTCCATCCCCCCAACCCCAAATCACGGCGTGGCTGCAGCGCCGGGACCCGAATCGGGCACAGCCCCAGCCCCAAAACTCCCCGAGCATCCTCAGGGCTGAGCCCAGCAGGAAGCGCGGAGCTGGAGCCCAGCAGCCCAAGTGCGGCCGCGGCTTCCCCGCACTGGGATGCGGCCAAACCCCAGCACGAACCGCCTCCCGCGCTGCCCTCCAGCCGAGCCTGTTGCCACAGGTTCAGCCCGCCCAGGCACCTCCGTGGAGCAGGAATTGCAGAGATCCTGGTGTGGCCAAAGCAGCCTCAAAGGGAGCCGACAGGACCGAGGCAACCGGAGAACCCCCAAACCCCGAACCCCCAAATCCCAGCTCTGCTCAAACAGCTCCCGGCTCAGCTCAGCCCTGGAAGGAAGGGCTGGGATTGCACCCAGCCCCACCAGATGTGGGGAGGAAAAGTCTGGTCCTGGTTAACGACCAGAACCAAGATTAACGCAGGGGAATTTAAATGGCAGTTCTGGGAGGGCGTTTGATTTGAACCCTTAGATACCGGGAAAACAAACACACAGAGCTGCAGTTTCTGCAGATCAAACTCAGCACCTGAAACCAGTCCCTGCCAGTTCACAGCGTGTCCGTCCCGTCAGCAGCTGCATTTGAATACTCGTGATGCCACTGGGCTCTGCCAGCTCGCTCACATCCCAGAAATGTGCTTTCTCCTGGGTTTTTGGTCAGGAGGAAGTCACCGGCAGGGATTGACAGAGTCTACAGTGCTAATTGGGATGAAATTCCTCCCTGTGAGGGTGGGGAGGCCCTGGCACAGGGTGCCCTGAGAAGCTGTGGCTGCCCCTGGATCCCTGGAAGTGCCCAAGGCCAGGTTGGGATGGGACTTGGGAGCAACCTGGGATAGTGGGAGGTGTCCCTGCCATGGCAGGGGTGGGACTGGATGAGCTTTAAGGCTCCTCCCAACCCAAACCATCCCATGGTTCTGTGGAATAACTGAATTCCAGCTTCATCTGTCCTGAAAACATCCTCCAAAACCTACACAGGGCACGAGGGGGAGCCTCCAATTCCATCCCTCACCCAGACAGCCACGACCAATTAACGCCTTTCAGTTAAACCCGGCTTCCAAAGGCTGAATAACCATCACAAGCCGCAGATCTGCTTAACGTGCACTTCAATTATCCCGGCGTGTGGCCCAGCGCTGCTGTCCCCGCGCCAGCAGGTGACAGGACCCAGACAAACCCGGCAGGACATGGCAGGGACTGTCCCCTGGGCATGGGGACCCTCCCTGGGACGCTGCCACCTCCACCAGGGGTTGGTGTAGGCTTGGAAGAAGGAAAAAGCCAAAGCAGGGATGAGCCTGAGCTGGGCAGGAGAGACCCCAGGGGAAGCAGAGGCTCCTGCATCCAGGATTTCTGTGGTGCCTCCGTTCTGGGACAGCAAGGAGCCAATGCCAGGCCCTGCCTCAGCCACCAGGGCAGGACAGAGAGACCAGGGGTGACACACAGGTGACAGGAAGGACACGGCAAAACCTGGGAGAGAGCAAGGGATGTGGGAGAAGGAGGGAGCAGGGACACAGCTCCCTCAGAGGCAGCTCTGCAGTGAATATCCCCACCCTGCAGCCACTGAAGATAACCCCGACAGCAGCTGCTTGCAGCAGCCTCCTGAAGGCAGCTGGATGGAGCAAAGAGGCCAAGGAAGGAGCAGAAGGGACGATTTTCAGGTGGAAGTTGCACCCCTGGGCTACGCATTAAAATTATCACCGGCGCATGGAGCCCCGGGCAAACCTGGGGAATTTACATAAGCCTTGAAGTTTAGGAAAGCACAGAAGGAAGAAAGAAATCGAGAGAGCAATCCTGGCTTTGTCTCCAGCGATTGCGAGGAAGTTCTCCGCGTTTTCTGTGCTGCCCAAGGCTCCCCTTACGCAACGGCGGCTTTTGAAAAAGCAGCCTCAGCATCAACAGTTTTCCCCTCCCTTGCGAAAGAGATCCTCCTTCCATGAGAGATCCTCCTTCCATGAGAGATCCTCCTTCCATGAGAGATCCTCCTTCCATGAGAGATCCTCCTTCCATGAGAGATCCTCCTTCCATGAGAGATCCTCCTTCCACGGGAGGTCCTCCCTCCCTGAAGGCTCAAGAACATCCCCAGAGAACCCATCCCAGCACCACGTCCCGACTCCTTCCTGCAGCGTCTCCTCCCGGGAGAGCTGCCCGGCTTCCACCTCCCTGGAGCTGAACTCCGAGGCACTTCCAGGCCTTGCAGGATGCTCCAGAGGTTCCTTGGACGCGCTGCTTTCTTTCTGAGCAGCAGGGGAGGACCCAGGGAAACACTGGGGGGATGCTCCGGGCTGGCACTGCTGACAAGGGCACCCCACACGCACAAAAATTCTCTCCATGAAGAGAAACGGGGCTCTCCTGGAGAGCAGAGTGAGCCACCCCCAGTTCCCAGCTCTTCCCCACCTTTGTTCCCACCTTTCCTTTCCAGCACGGAGCCGTGAGCGTGCCCAGCCCAGCAGGGTTTGTTTTGCACTGGTGTGAGCCGTGTTTTGATCCAGCTCTGAGAGCCAATTCTCCTGCTGGCACCGCTCCTGCTCCTGGATCCCGACACCTCACGGGACAAAGCCCGCCGGATCCGGGTGTCGGGGGCGGTTTGGAACTCTGCTGAAAACCCCACAAACACCATCCGAATTCTTCTTCCAGCAGACTGAGACACCCGGCCTTGAGCACAGAGACTGAAGTTTTAGGATGAGGGGAGACGACCCCAAAGGTGGGGTGGATGTGTGAAGGGGTCAGATGTGACAAATGGTCACTCTCCAGCCCCTCTGTGGGGCCAGGACCTCCCTTAGGATGGAGACCCACCCTTGGATGTTCCCTCCCTGCTGGAGGCCTCCCCGGGTGACAGCGTGGCACTGACTCAAGGCTCTTTCCTCAGCATCCTCGGATGTTGCCCAAGAGGCGCGGCGGTGACAGGGACGTGTGGCACCCCCAGCTCTGCCACCTCAGCGACGCTGAGCCGCCTCCAGCTCTGCCTCGGCGCCTTGGCACGAGCTCCCCCTCCAAGGTGAGCCTGGGAAATCTCCAAACTCAGTCTGACGGGCACTTGGGCTCCGTTTTGCTATTTATAGTGTGACAGCCCACTGGGACAGTGCCACCCGGGCCTCCTGGCTCTGCCCAAACTCAAACCCAAGCGGCCGAACCCCGCTCGGCGCTGCCGGAATTCGGCGCATTCATTCAGAGTTAGCAACTGCTGCTATATCGGGAAGCTTCAAGAGAAGGCAGAGCCCTCCAAGACAGAGAAAGAAAACAAATCCCTCGCCTGCATTCTGCAGGCCAGAGCTGCTCTCCGAAATTTCCTTGGCTCGGCTTAACAAGACCCGGGTTTTTCTGCTAAAAAAAAAAATGAGCATTTACCGGCCCTGCACGCCCCTGAACTCTGGGCACCCCCTCGGAAGCTTCGTGGCAGCATCACATCAAACAGCAAATGTGCCAACTCAGACCTTCTCCGAGTGACAGAATCGTCCCTAACAAAGCCCGGCCCAGCCCTGCCCTTCGGGGAAGGCACCTGAGCAGAGCAGCCGGTCCAAGGAGGCGGGCGTGGGGTGACCAGAAACAAACCCTGTGTGTGCGAAGGCACCAACAAAGGCAGGAAAACATCCCGGCCGCTGGCGAGGCCGCGGGGCTGCTCCCAGCAGGGCTTTCCGTGGTATTTTTAGGGCACTCAGAGCCGCAGACAAGGACCGGCCGTGCCAGGAGCCGCACTCACGGGGGGCTCTGCCCAAAGCGGACGCGAGCCCCGCTCATCCCGGTCAGGACACGCTGCCGTGGCCGTCTGTCCCCTCCCCGCCTCGGCAGGGCCACACGAGTCAGCAGAGAAGCTGTTAAAGGGGAGCCGGCAGAGCCTGAACGGGACGGATGCATTCCTGCCCTCGGGGAGCATAGCAAGGCAATGAGACACAGACACCGGCGAGCACTCGGCAGCTCCAGCACTGACTCACCCCCCTCCTGTGCTGTCCCAGGGAGCAGCGACGGCGCTGGATGGAGATCAAAAGGTAATAAATCAGATCAGAACAACCCAGGTTTGATGTTTGAACCAGAGATGGAAGAGGAGATTCGCCGCCTCCCCTGCCGGAGTCGGGCAGCGGGGCAGAAGGAGCTGCCTCCTTTCGGAGCCTTGCCAGCACACTTGTTTGTTTTTTCCCCTCCTCAAGGTCCCAGCTGTTAAATCCATGATTGCAGGATTTCCCAGACTCACTGAAAAAGCACGTATGCCATTGTGTCCCGCTGCTGGAACAGGAAAAAGCCTGAAAATCCGAGCCGCAGACTCCAAACACACAAGGTCTCCTTACAACTGACGTTTTCAAACCTCATTTTTCTTTCAACAGTTTCTAAATGGTTCAGAGCTTTGCAGCACTGCCTTCCAGCTTCCCCAGAATTGTTCCTAGCCCGGTGTCCCACGGTGGGGGAACTTTTCTGGCATCAAATGTCCCAAAGCCACCGATGTGGCCACTCACATCCTGAGAGGACTTGAAGCCACCAGCCCCCAAGCCCTGATGGAAGCTGGGTCTCGACTCCCATCCCCAAAACACAGAAACCAAGGCCAGTCGCTCGTGCTCCAACCACCCGAATTCCCCATCTCTCAACACAAATCCAGGCCCACAATCTCAGGAGGACGCGGAGTTTCTGTCTTTGCTGCTCCACAGGGAAGTCGGTGTCGCACCGGAACGCCCCTGCCGGATCAGAGGCGCCCAGGACAGCAGCCAGCACCAGCCAAAGCCTCTCCCTGCCCCGGGGAGGTTCCCAAAAAAGCCATTTAATAACTGCAGGAAAAGACACGCTCCCGTGTGCCCATCCATGCTCACCTCCATCCCTGCTGCAGGATGAGACTCGGTCTTGGACCAGCCCTGACTACTCTAGGATCTGTCCCTTCCCAAAGGATGCATCCCAAGGGTTCAGGACCCTGCTCAGGACAGCTGTGACCCCACTGCCACCCCACAAACGCTCCCTGCTCAGCTTCCAACCCCACTGCGAGAGCCTCTGCTGCCATTCTCGTGCTCCCACTTCCTGCTCGCATCAGGCAGAGAGTAGGAAGTGCTGAAATCCTCCGACCCCTCGCTGCAAACCAGGAAGCGCCGGAGAATCTCCTGAGAAAGGCTGAGATTTCAGGCTGGAACCCTCTGCAAACATCTGGTCAGAGGCACCGCATCCGGACCCTCGGAGCGGGGCCCGCACTCCCCATCCTCCCAGAGCTCCGTCTGCCGGAGCAAACCCGGGGCAGGACCACTCACAGCTCGTCCTGTCGGGAAAACACCAACGCAGAATCCAAACCCGGGGCAGGACCACTCACAGCTCGTCCTGTCGGGAAAACACCAACGCAGAATCCAAACCCGGGGCAGGACCACTCACAGCTCGTCCTGTCGGGAAAACACCAACGCAGAATCCCAAACCCGGGGCAGGACCACTCACAGCTCGTCCTGTCGGGAAAACACCAACGCAGAATCCAAACCCTCCGGCCACTCGCTTCCCTCCCTCTCCCGTGAGTGACACCTCGTCTCTCCTGCCCGAGTCGAGTCCTGCACATCCCACACCTCCTCTGCAGGAGTCTCCCGACATCCCATTACTCAGCAGAGCCTCCAGACCACAGATAACACCTTTACCGTGGTAAAAAGGTATGGGAAGCTGCTTTCCGGGAGCCCAGGGATTGCCAGCACAGGGCAAACCTTGGATGACACAGGGATACCTGTGGGCTGCACCGGCTCGCGGCTCCGGCAGACGGATCCGGGGGATTTGGGGCATCCACAGCTCTTTTCCCATCTCCACAAAGTATTTGGAGAGAGAGAGAGGTGCCCTTGCAGGAAATACACCAAGGGCAAAGCCAGCAGCGCTGCTGCTCCTCTGCCCTCACAGCCCCGCTCCCCACACGCGCCGCCGGCCCTTCCGAAGGGAAAGGCAGCAGGATTAGCACAAAAACATTCCAGTAAACCACAGGCTCGGCTTTGCCACATCTGAACACTCGCTCTCGAGGGCAGCCGCGGCTCCGCCGGGCCTCGCTGGACCCGGTGAGTCGGGGACTCGTGAGCCTGAGCTGTCTCTCCCTCAGCGCTGGAAGCGTGTCCGGGCTGAGCCCCGCAGCCACACGCGCACATCCCGTGGGACGCGGGCTCCTCCGGGCTGGATCAGCTGCTCCGGGAGTCACCATCCCTCCGGTCTCGGGGGTGACAGCCCTGCCAGCAGCTGTCCCTCGATCCGGGGTCACCGACACCCCACCGAGCCCTGGTTGGAGCTGCAGACGCCAGGCTGGCACTGCCGGGATCCGACACCCCCGGGATGGTCGCCCCCCGTCCCGCCCACCCCAGGAGCTGCCAGGGCCACACAGGGCACCCCTTCCCAGGACCTTCCAGCCCCGGGGGCCTGCGGGAGCGGGGAGTAAAACACCAGGGGAGGGGGCGAGCGGAGCCCCTCGGAGGGGGAGCTGCTCCCTCCTGCGGGGAACGGAGCCGAGCCGGGACGCGCGGAGAGGCGGGGACCTCCCAACCCCCGGGGGTGACAAACCCGCGACTGCCCCTGGCCGCGGTGGAGCGGCCGCCACCCCGGTGTCCCCTTGTCCCGGTGTTCCGGTTCCTACCTTGGGCTGGCGGCGGCGACCGAGGCGATGCCGGAGCGTCCTTGGGCGGGGGCGGCGGAGCGGGGGCGGCCCCGGCCGGGCCGCGCGGGGACTCCGCGGGCTTCGGCTCCACCTGCGCCGCCGCTCCGGAACCAGGCGGGCCCGGGCGGGCGGAGCGGGGCGGCCCCGGAGGGAGCTGCGGGCGGTGCCGCTCCGCCCCCGGGACGGCCCGGGACCGGACGGGCCGGGGGCGGGCGGCGCGTTACGGGTCAGAGCTCCGCGACACGAGGGACCGGGAGCGGCGACTTCCACACCCGGGCAGCGGCAATCGGGGCCGGGCGCTGGGCGCTGGATGCCAAACTTGACCCCGGGCCCGTCCATCCCGGGGGATGGCGGAGCCGCCAAAGTGCTGGGAAAGGGGCGGCAGAACAGCCGGGCTTGGGCAGAGCTCCGTGCACCGAGTGCGAACCGAGCGGTTCCTCCCGGCACCGGACCGTTCCTGGTGTCTCGCTCCTTGCCCGGGCTCCCGAGGGACCGGGACGGGGCAGTTCCCACCGCACCGGGGCGAGCAGGATGAACCGGGGGCAGGAAAGGGCGAGCATCCCGCGGGATGAGGTGACCGCAAGACACCTGGAGCATCCCCACGCAGTGACCGGGCGAACCGAGCACCGCAAAGAAAGAACCGGAACCAAATTCAGAGCGAAGGAAGGAGGTGCCTGTGCTCAGGGGGCTTCAAATCCTGTCCAAAAACACAGCGAGACCCCGAGCATCCCTCGCTGCCAGCGGGGGAGCAGCGGCTGCTTGGCCGCGGCTCCTCGGCGTGGGAACAGCTGCTCTTCCCGGAAATCCAAAACGCGGGGGGGATTCTCCAACCACTGAATTACACTTCTCTTTTCCAAGGAAGAAATCACTTCAGAGCCAGAGCAAAGCCCTGCCCGGCCCCGGGGTGAGGAGTCTCTGGGGTCAGTGGGTGCAGAGAGACAGCACCGGAACACGGGTGGGCAGGGATGTGCTTTTGCTGAGTTATTTTGCTCGCTTTGATGACACCAAAACAGCTCTGGGAAGTTACACGCCGAGCCCACGGGCCGGCACATTCGTAACCGAATTATTTTCGGCGCCCTCTGAAGCTGGGAGGTTTCACGGTGCATCTCACCCACCTCCGGGGCTTTCTCTTTGCCTTTAATTTATGTTCTCTACAAGCTCAGCCTTCCCTTCCCCTTTCATTTCCAAAACCTCGTTGATCCACAACGAAACCTGGCAAAAACTCACCTGAGGAGAGGCACAACCCTCAAACAGTTCAGTCCGGAGCAGTGACAGCGGCTTTTTTAAGAATTCAGAATTACAGGGGTTACACTTTATGCCTCTCTGATTTGGAAAATAGCACCAGAACAGAAACCTCAGCCCTGGTCCCTTCAGAGCCCCAGCAACACCCAAATTGCCCTGACAAGGTTTTTGTGACAAACAGCTCATTCTGAGAGCAGTCAATAACTTCACAATTAAATCCCAGCGGGTCCCGCTCTGCATAAATTTGAATATTACTGAGTGGAGCCAACCAAAGGTGAGAGTGGTGGGGATCATTCTGTGGTTTACAGCAGCTGGAAAAGGGGATTCATCCTCCCCATGGAGCTCTTCCTGCTCTCCAGTGCCCTGAATTCCCTTAAATTCATCATTCCCAAGGCTCAACACATCTGGAAGGACAAGCTGGGCTCAGCGAGCCCCAGAATTCCTGCAGATCAATGGAATCATGGAAGAGCCAGAGTGGGAAGGGATCCACATGGATCATCGAGTCCAAGCCCTGTCTCTGCACAGGGCACCCCCAAAAACCACTCCACAACCCGTGGGAGTCTCCCCAGGCACATCCTGGGGGAGGCTGGTGCTTTTCCCTCACAAAATAACAGCTCGGATTTGCGGCGGGCTGGAAAACCAGAGTTTTCCTGATCTCTGTACCCAAAATTTGGGATTTTTTTTCCCGATCCCGTTTTGAAATAGAAGCAGCAGGAGGAGCAGCAGCAGCCTGGCTTCTCCCGTTACAACCCCATTCAAAAATTACGAAGCACACGAAGAGCCAAACCTTCCTCCAAGAGCAAACAGAGACCTCCCTCCCTCCCGGTGAGGAGCTCACACTCAATTATTGGGGAATTTCAGCAGCCCTGGAGATCACTGAGATTATTCTGGGAGCACAGCCGGTATTTTTAACCTGGAAAAACCAGGAACTTCTTCCCTTCCTGGAGTCCCTCGTCCCGTGACCGGGCTCTGCTGTGCCAGGCAGGGGGACATTGCAGAACCCGCTGCCGGTTGGGAAAGAAAGGAAGGGGTTATTTTGATCCGTGGAGATGGAGGAGCTTCACCCCCACACGTTGTGCAACCCTCGGTGGAGGAGACAAAGGCGCTCGAGGCTGCCTGGGCTCGCTCAGGCTCCCAGAGCTGGCCCAGGGCGAGTGGGGAGGCTCTGAGAGCTCAGCCCTGATGGAAGGGGGGGGATGAGAGCCAGGAGAGGGTCTTGGGTTGCCTGGGAGGGGGGAAAATGGGTGGGAAATGGTGGTGGTTCCCCATCAAAGCTTTATCTCCGCTTTGCTGGGTCCCACCCCTGCTCTCCCGAGTCATGCAGCGAGCCAGAGAGCTGGGAAAGACAGGGATAAGGTTGGTGAAGTCTCCAGGGCTGGCCTGGCCTCCCAAAGTGCAGGAGACACCAGGATGTGCCAGGGGGCACGGGGGGCACAGGCAGCCCCGTGCTCAGCAGCTCTCCCAACATTCACCCCCCATCCAGGAGCCTCTCAGAGACCCCCGGGCACCCCCTGAGCTCCAAACCCTTCCCAGGCTTCCCCTTCTGGAAGCACCTGGAGCAGAAGAGGCCCCGTAGGTGGTGGCTGCGGCAGGTGAGGAGTGACTCGGTTTCGATCAGACGTTCCCGGAGCGCAGCGTCCCCGGCCCGCCCAGATTTACGGAGCTGGGAATTTGGGCTGCAGCCAGAGAGCTCCTGGCACGGGGCTGACTCACCTGGAGCTCTGAGAGCTGCCCAGGTGGGCACAGGTGACCGGGAGAACACCTGGATGTTGAACTGGAGGCGCTGGAGAGCTCTGCCCGGCATCCCCCTGCCAAAAAACTTCACCAAATGCGCACCGAGAGCCCACCTGGTGCCCAGGCAGGGATTGACACGCTCCTCCCAACCCCACCTAAATCTTTCTTTACATTCTTTAAAACTTTGAGCCTTCTCTGCCCTTTCTCCCAGTCCTGACCTCACAGAAGAAAACGAGTAAATAATTTTAGTGGGTGCACCGGTGTTCGGCCAGTGCTCAACCCTTCCCAGCACAGATTTTCTCCGTTTCTCCTCCATTTTTTCCCTGCTGGGGACGGAATTTGGGACGCTTGGGAGGGCTGGAAGAAGCTGCTGATGCTGCCAGGATCAGGCAGGTGGGCGAGTTGCTGACTGGGCCACAAGAGCCCTTGGTGCCTTTTTTTTTGTGTTGTTTTTAATTTGCTGAGGTGCGAAACGACAGCGGCAGCGCACGCCCAGCGTTGGGCAACGCGCGGGAGGGAGGAGACGCTCAGGAAACCGAGCTGGGACCCGGGATGTGCCCTGAGTGTCACATCCCAGGGGCTCGGCACTCTCAGAGTGAAGGAAACAGGGCCAGAGCAGCGTGGAGCAGGTCCTGGCCACGCTGGGCAAGCTTTAGCCCACTCCTGGTGGTTTTGAGCCCCAGCTGCTTCTTGCCTGGAAACACCGGGCACGGTGCCACCGCTCGGTGTTAAAAGTTCTCGACTTTCATTCAGCAAAAGTCAAATTATTCCCATTTCAATGCAAATCCGGGAGCGTGCAGCCGCTCTGCGTACAGGAACTTGAATAATAAAGGGGTTTTCTCCTCGTCTTGCCCCGCCTCTGCCCACGCCACGCTGGGTCCACCCTCCGTGGGGACTTGGAGACCTCAAATGGGTCTGGGGGCTGCCATCAGCCACCCCATTTCCCCACGAGCCCCGTCCTCTGCTTTGAACTGAGGGGTAACATGTGCTCAGCAGCCCAAAAGTCTGTTTTAAATAGACACTCCTTGAATAAAACCTACAAAAATACCCCCATGTCCTGCTGCCGGCCGTGAAACCACAGCGCGGCAAAGAGGAACCGTCGACTTAAAAAAAACCCAGAGTAAAAAATAAAAATAAACACAACTTCTGCCTCCTTCAGCCTCCCGCTGCCAGCGTTGCGCAAAGAGAGCGGAGATGGGAGGGAAGGGGCGATGCCGGGGGTGGGGGGCTCGTCCCGGGGCTGGAGCTCCCGGGGTCTCTCAAAGTCCAGAGCCCCCCGGGGTCTCTCAAGGTCCGGAGCCCCCGAGGTCTCTCAAGGTCCGGAGCCCCCCGGGGTCTCTCAAGGTCCGGAGCCCCCCGGGGTCTCTCAAAGTCTGAAGCCCCCGAGGTCTCTCGGGGGTCCCGAGCCCCCCGGGGTCTTTGAAGGTCCGGAGCTCCCCGGGGTCTCTCAAATTCTGAAGCCCCTGGGGTCTCTCCGCATCTGGAGCCCCCTGGGGTCTCTCAAAGTCTGGAACCCCTCAGGGTCTTTCAAGGTCCGGAGCCCTCGGGGTCTCTCAAGGTCTGGAGCCCCCTGGCTTCTCTCAAAGTCCGGAACCCTCGGGGGTCTCTCAAGATCCGGGGCCCCCCGGGGTCTCTCAAAGTCCGGAGCCCCCCGGGGTCTCTCAAGGTCCGGAGCCCCCGGGGTCTCTCAAAGTCTGAAGCCCCCGGCGTTCTCTCAAAGTCCGGAACCCTCGGGGGTCTCTCAAAGTCCGGAGCCCCCCGGGGTCTCTCAAAGTCTGGAACCCTCGGGGGTCTCTCAAGGTCTGGAGCCCCCGGGGTCTCTCAAAGTCTGAAGCCCCCGGGGTCTCTCAAGGTCCGGAGCCCCGGGGTCTCTCAAGTCTCTCAAGGTCCGGAGCCCCCCGGGGTCTAAGGTCCGGAGCCCCCCGGGGTCTCTCAAGGTCCGGAACCCTCGGGGGTCTCTCAAAGTCTGAAGCCCCCGAGGTCTCTCAAGGTCCGGAGCCCCCCGGGGTCTCTCAAGGTCTGGAACCCCTCAGGGTCTTTCAAGGTCCGGGGCCTCCTGGGGTCTCTCAGGGTCCGGAGCCCCCTGGGTTCTCTCAAAGTCCGGAGCCCCCCGGGGTCTCTCAAGGTCCGGAGCCCCCCGGGGTCTCTCAAGGTCCGGAGCCCCCCGGGCTCCTTCCCCCGCCGCGCTCGCGGGGCTTCGGTTACGTCCCCAGGGGAGAGAAAAACATTTGCTTTAAAAACAGGAAAATGTGATTGTCAAACCACAACAATGGGCCGGGAAGGGGCCGCGGCGGCTCCGAATTTCGCTCCAAAACACCCAGCGAGTGACTCAAAGTTTCTGCACCGAGCCCGGGTAGCCCCGCGCCCCCTCCCGGCTCCGGCCGGGACTCGGTGGCTTTTAATGAGCTTTTAATGAGCCTTTAATGAAGGTTTCCCTGAAAATTGGGGTACCAAATCCACCCCAAGGCATCCCCGGTGGGGTTTGCAGGCACAGAAAAACCCGGTGGGCTCCTCTGGGCACCCTCAGCAAGGCACAGCCCAGCTTGGAGAGGCTTTTCCCGAGGGCGGCGAGTGACAGGACAGGGGGAATGACTTCACACTGACAGAGAGGAGATTCAGATGGGTTACTGGGGAAAAATTCCTCCCTCTGCAGGTGCCCAGAGAAGCTGTGGCTGCTCCTGGACCCCTGGAAGTGTCCGAGGTCAGGATGGACAGGGCTTGGAGCAACCTGGGATAGGGGAAGGTGTCCCTGCCCCTGGCAGGGGTGGGTCTGGATGGTTTTTAAGGTCCCTTCCAACCCAAACCATTCTGGAATTCTACGATCTTGTACCATTTTTTTATAGATTTCTGCCTTTTTAACATAAACCTAAAAGCAGCTCCCGCATGGCAAAGCCAGGGAAATCCATGGCACCTGCACATGGACCACTCCCTCCTCCTCCTCACCTTTTCCTTCAGAGAAACTCAGACCAGTTTCACTGAAAGGGGTCGCAGAAGCTTTGCAGATGTCACTGGGAATCGTTTATTTCCCTTCATTTAAAGCCCCGAGGGTTTGTAGCCAGAGAAGGGAATGAAAACCGGCAGAATTCTTGTTTTTCCAAACACCAGGAGAACGAACAAAAGCATCTGGCACGCTCTGGGCACTGCTCTGAGCTGCTGGGCACGCTGGCATCAGAGGCTGTCACCCCCCCAGGTGTGACACAACCTCCAGAGCCCCCCCGAGGTCGCAGGACTTTGAAACAGGAGGAAGGAGGGGATGGAAGAGGAGAGATTCGGCTGCATCTCCTCTTCTCCTCCTGAACCGGCTGTGATTGACCCTAATTTGCACTAATTGCTGGCCACCATCAGCTTCCCATCTGCTGCTGTTCCTGGCTGTTGAGAGCGGCCCTGGAGGTGTTTTCTGAGCCTGGAAGCAGCTGCAGGAACTCTGGGATTGGAAGTTTTCCTGTCACAATCTACCAAGTGCCTCCCTTTTCCCCCCTGAGCATCCCAGGACGGGCTCAGCTCTCCTTGTGCTGTGTCCTTCCCTCTTTTCCCTCTCTGTCCCTCAAACCAGGGGACGAGGTGCCTGGAACTGGAGCTGTGCTGCCAAACCAACCCTCCAAAACTCACAGGCATCTGCAGGCAGATGTCTGCAGGTCACGGGATTCAGCCCTGAGGGTCCTGACACTCCCAAGGTGCCAACTCCTCCAAGTTGGGTTCTGAGCCAGCCCCACCAAAGCCTGAGCTCAGCTTTCTCCACAGTCCAGAGAACCAAAACCAGCCGGGTTTAGCTGGAAATTCCCAGGACGGGGGTGTGGGAGCGTTTCACCAGCTTCAGCACTTTTGAGATGGGCCAAAACTCAACGAATTCTTCCATCACAGCGTCCCTCCCCCAGCCGCGGCGTCGAGAGCTGCGCTTCTCTGTCGTGATGCAATTTCCCAGCCCATTCACAGAAAGAGAGGCAGGAAGTGCCAGGGGGTGGCAAGAGAAGGGAGAAAAGCTGGAAAAGCTGAAATATCTGCCTTGGGATGAGGGAAGGAGAGATGCCCCCCCTGTCCTGGCTCCGGTGGGAGCTGGGTGAGGGGAGCTGGGTGAGGAGACTGTCACGGGTTGTGCGGTGAGAAACCGTCGGTGACAATGAGCAGCCACCACCTGCCCTGTCACCCATCCCCTTCCTGGCTGGTGTCCCCCAGGAGGTCTCCACGTCCAGCCCTTCACTGTCCATCAGAGTCACCTAAAACACCAGAGGCCGGACTGGCCGAGGGGACGGGGACCTTGACCAGGGAAGAGCCCTCAGGATCGACACGGTGCAGACCAGGCAAAAACGGGTCCATGGCAGGGGTGGAACTGGGTGGTCTTTGAGGTGCCTTCCAACCCAAACCCGTCTGTGATGAAGGTCCCTCAGTCCCTGCATCCAAACCCTTCCATGATGAAGGGCCCCAAATCCCTGCACACAAACCTTTCCATGATGAAGGTCCCTAAATCCCTCCATCCATATCCTATGATGAAGGTCCCTCAATCCCTGAACCCGAACGCTTCTATGATGAAAGTCCCTTAATCCCTGCATCCATATCCTATGATGAAGGTCCCCAAACCCTTCCATGATAGAGGCTCCTAAATCCTTGTGCCCAAACCCTTCCATGATGAAGGTCTCCAAACCCTTCCATGATAGAGGTTCCTAAATCCTGGCACCCAAACCCTTCCATGATAGAGGTTCCTAAATCCTGGCACCCAAACCCTTCCATGATAGAGGTTCCTAAATCCTGGCACCCAAACCCTTCCATGATAGAGGTTCCTAAATCCTTGTGCCCAAACCCTTCCATGATGAAGGTCCCCAAACCCTTCCATGATGAAGGTCCCCAAATCCCTGCGTGCTCTGGGCAGGGCACGGTCGGGTTCCCCCGGTGTGGGAGCACCCAAGTTCCCCTGGCAAACACCACCCAGGCCCTCGGGCCGGCAGCAGACGGAGCAAACACCACCCCAAAAACCCACCAGAGCCTCCTCTTCTCCAAACTCCCTCCCTCCCCTCCACCTCCACATCTCCTCAACCTCCGGAGCAGCTCAGGCCTGGAGATTCCCCAACCCCCTGAGAGCGACGGAGAACAGCACAGAGACGTCCAGCAGGACAAAGAGACTCCCCAGAGACATCTGAACACAAAAGATGGGCTGGGCGAGGGGAGCTGGACACGACAGGTCCTTGCTGTACCTTTGTTGTCGCCGCTCATCGGCCCGGTCAGAGCCACCGCTGCTCCCGTCGCTGTCCCGTGGCCGCCCTGGCGCACGTGACGGTCCCCAGGCAGAGGCAGCCCGGTGTGATCTGTGCCGTGTGTGGCGAGGAGCCCTGGCCCCGCTCTCGAGCTTTTCTCCTCGGCACAGTTTCCATGCCTGGTTTCAGAATGAGCGGGCTGCCCTCGCTCGCTGCACCGGCGGCTTTATCTCGCATCCTTTCGTTTTACTCTTACACCCAGCTGGGGACCGACCGGTTTCAAAATCAAAGTGAAGCTGGCAGAAGCTCCTGGAGGCTCTACCAGCGTTTTGCAAACACTTGGAGCTGCCACAGAAAAAAAAAAAAAATAAATGAGCTGTTTCCATGAAAGCTCCCGCTGGCACAATTGGCCACCCGGGGATTCCCGGACAATGAAAATCCCGGGAGCAGATGCAGAAGATGCCCAGTTTAACATCTGGGTGGTGCGGGGAGGCTAAAATTGGAGCGGCCCTGG
Organism: Eopsaltria australis; assembly: GCA_034509425.1. NCBI lineage: Eukaryota > Metazoa > Chordata > Aves > Passeriformes > Petroicidae > Eopsaltria > Eopsaltria australis. The sequence goes on from JAVTVJ010001406.1 coordinate 47,201, forward strand.
AGCCACCCACACTCAGCCAGGAAGGGAGAAATCCCTCAGTTCGAGAAGTTCAGCTCAGATTTCCCACAGACACCAGGGAATGGTTCTGATTCCTGAGACGTGGAAGGAAAAAGGGGTCACTGCCCCCCCAGTTCTGCAAGGATGAGCACAAAGGGCTTCCAGGGGAGGCTGGAAAAGAGCAGGAATTGTCCCAGCTCTCCTTTGCTGGAGGAGGAGAACCTGGGCTGGTCCTTCTGCTGGCAGGACCCCGTGGCTCAGGCAATGGGGTCGTGTCTGTCCCCCCGACCACGCTGGTGGAAATTAATTTTCTCGCCGTAATTGCCCTTCTGTTCACAAACACTTACGAGTGCTTTTAGTCTAAATAACTTTTAGTTTAGGTTAAAGGCAAATGGCAAATCAGGAGAGAGCCCAAGTGAAGCACAAGACTCTTCTGTCTCCCCTGCCATGAAACAAATTGAGTCCCACTCAGGGACAGCTCTTCCCAAGGATGGACACGCACTGGAAGAGGTCCCAGGGCTGTAAAGTCCAGGGCTGATCTCTGCACGAACTGAGACGGTGCCAAACTGTCCCCAGCAGTCCATCCCCGCATCCCAATCCTGGAGTATTCTCAGGAATTGGAATGCTCCAATTTATTGCTTAAGAGCCAAAGCCACCGGCTGTGACCTGGAGAAATTAAAGGCACTTTGATTTCTGGAGCTGCTTTTATTCTGGGGATAAAACTCCCAAGGACAAGTGGGTGAGGGAAGATCCAAATCCAACCCTTCCCCTGAGAAAATTCAGGGATTTACTCTCACAGTAAAACAACCTGAGCCGTAAAATTTAAATTTTCCTTCATTTTCCATCTCTGAGGTACCAGGTGCGTGAGAGGCAGAGAAAAGAGACGCTCCCCAACAGAAAAAAAGGGTTTTAAAGAAATGCAGGGTCAAATTATCTTCTTATGCAACACCACTGCAACCTAGAAAATCTAAAGCTGCAGGACATAAATCAACCACCAACTGCCTGGGGTTAAAGAGAAACTTCCTCTGGTAACAACCTATTGCATAAGTGCCTTAACGGGAGCTCCTGCCTTCCCAAATCTCTGTTAGGAAGGGCTCAGGGCTGGCTCTGGATGAGCCTTGCTGAGCCCTTTTGCCCTGATCCATCCTTTTTTCTCTTCCTCCGGCCCATGGGCATCAGGGGAGGCACAAATGAGCAGGGCTCAGCTCTAGGCTGGGGCTCAGGCTGAGCTTAGCTCAGGCTGAGCTCGGTCCCTTTCTGAGCCCAGCACCAAGGACCAGGGGCCAAACTGAAACAGGGGAAGTTTAGGTTTGATATTTGGAGGAAATTCCTCCCTGTGAGGGTGGCGAGGCCCTGGCACAGGGTGCCCTGAGAAGCTGTGGGTGTCCCTGGATCCCTGAAATGTCCAAGGCCAGGCTGGACAGGGCTTGGAGCCACCTGGGGACAGGGGAGGTGACCCTGCCCATGGCACGGCTGGCACTGGGTGAGCTTTAAGGTCTCTCCCAACCCAAACCATTCTGGAATTCTATGATCCTCTGACTTTTTAGCACCTTCCTCAGGTCCTGGAATATTTCAGCCTCAGAATTTTTCGGCCTCCCTGGTGCTGGCCATGCCCACACGTGTCCACCCGGCCACTGGCCACCAGCTCCAGGTCCAGAGTTGCCCAGCAAAGCCCCCGTCCCTGACCAGCTGCTCCTGCCTCACTCCCCACCCACCCCCAGCCCTTCAATGAGCTCAACTGATTCCCAGCAGCCACTCCTGGCTGAAACCCGGATTATCCACATTTTAACCCTTGCCTCACTCTCCCCCCTCCCAAAAATAAGACAGAAACCAAGAGAAATCACTGCGAGGAGCAGCCACCAGCACGGGGAGCACCAAGTTATGCCAACAAAGACCCTGAGAGGGGTATGGAAAGCTGGAATCCGGGTGCCCTCGGGGTCCGAGCGGCCGGAGCCGGCGCTGTTTGTTTGGTGACTGTTCTGCCTCGGTTATTTTTAGCCGGTGACGCCCGGGGTATTTCGCTTCAGGACGTCCGGTCTGAGCCTCTTTCTGGGAATCCCACGTTCTCTAATTGTAAACAGCCCCATTCAGTCGCTCGCGAGCGCCGAGAGAGAGGCCCCGGCTTGTGTCAGGTGTGAGTCAAACAGGAAACTGCTGCTGCTGCTGCTGCTGTGCAGGAGAGCGGGGTTCAACACGAAAGAAGTGCCCTGGATGGATGGGCCTACAGCCCTGCCCTGCCCGGGGTGTTTGCCCGGCTGGGGTGCTCGGGATGCTGACCGGGGGAGGCTCGGGATGCTGCCCCGGGGGATGTTGCCTCGAGGGATGCTCGGGATGCTGCACAGGGGATGCTGCCCAGGGGATGTTCAGGATGCTGCCCGGGGGATGCTCGGGATGCTGCCCGGGGGATGCTCGGGATGGTGCCCGGGGGTTTCTGCCCAGGGGATGTTCGGGATGCTGCCCCGAGGATGCTGCCCGGGCGATGTTGCCTCGAGGGATGCTCGGGATGCTGCCCAGGGGATGCAGCCCCGGGGGATGTTCGGGATGCTGCTCAGGGGATGCTGCCCGGGGGATTCTGCCCAGGGGATGCTGCCCACACCGGGGTTCGGCTCCGCAGCTCCTCCTCGGCCGGGTTTCCTGCAGGGCTCAGCAGTGCCCTCTGGAAAAAAGAGGTTTGGTTGATTCTGAGCCCCCAGCTGCTGGCTTGGAACGCGCTGTCCCTGTGAGAAAAGGCCTTTGGAGCATCAGAAAGCTCCAGCACGGGTTGGACAGGGCTTGGAGCAGCCTGGGATGGTGGGAGGTGTCTCTGCCCGTGACAGGGGTGGGACAGGACGAGTTTTAAGGTCCCTCCCGACCCAAACCATTCCATGGTTCTGAGGTTGGGACAGGATGGATGGAGAGCAGAGAGCAACGTTTCCAAAAAGGCGATGAGGGAAGGATGCTGCAAAGCATCCGAGGCTGGTAGGAACATGAGTCCCATGGGGCATCCACAGGGACCGGGACTTCCAGGACATCTCAGCACACGGAAAAAGCTCCCGGGAGGGAGCAGGAGCCCTGGCAGCAGCACAGGGGGCCGTGCACGTTGTGCCCATCTCTTATCTGACTCATTTCAGCGTCTCAGGGGAAACCCTGGCACTGATAAACAGCTCCTGCTCCCTGCCTCCGCCTTTACCAACCGAAATCTGGAGTCTATTTTTAACCCCAAAACACCCACTGCGAGGGGGGGAGGCTGCAGCGGGGCCAGGGGTCGGTTGGCACCGCGGGGACGGGAGGGTGGCACTGCCAGCCCTGCTTTGGAGCTCCTCACGGGGTGACCCAGCTGTGGCACTGCCAAACTTTCAGCCAAAGCGAGACCAGAACAAGCCCGGCACCGGCACCGCGCCCCGCACGGGGTGCGAAAAACCCAACGGCTCCAACTTTTCACCTCTCAGCACATCCCCCAAACCCGACCCTGCCCGAACAAAGGTTTCCTTGAGCAGCAGCGTCCCCTCCCTGCCACGGGACGACACCTGAGGTTTCCTTCTCAAAGCTCCCGCGTCATCTGTGAGGCCTTTGGTGCCGTCGGTTCTGCGACAGCTTTTTCCAGCTTTAGGGAAGTCTCTGTGGCCGGGAATCCCAAATATTTTTGGGCTTCCCCCTGCACGTCACGATCCCTCCAAAGGCACTGCGAGCCCCAGCTCAGGTGTGAGCAGAGTTTGATTCTCCCACTGCTCCAGGCACAAGAGCTTGGGGAAAATTCCCTCCCATTTTCTGCCTCTGCTCCTCTCCTCACACATTCTCTGCCTCTCCCCAAAATGCTTCAGGCCATAAAAGTCACAGGATGGGTTGGAAGGGACCTTAAAGTTCCCATTCCACCCCCTGCCATGGGCGGGGACACCTCCCGCTGTCCCAGGTTGCTCCAAGCCCTGTCCAATCTGTCTTTGGGCATTTCCAGGGATCCAAGGGCAGCCCCAACTCCTCCGGGCACCCTGTACCAGGCTCTCCCCACCCTCCCAGGGAGGAATTCAAAGGAGGAGGTTGCCTCTCCTCCTGGAGGGCTGTTCCAACCCACAGCAGAAAGCTCAGAGACCAGAAATAACTCCGGAGCCATAAATCAGCCTGGTAACCCCAGGCTGCAGGTCCCCGTTTCCCCGGCAGGGAGTCCCAGCCGTGACCGGGGGGGTTCTGCCGGTGCCGGGGCTGCGGTTCCTGCTCCGGCTGTTTCTGCTCCATTGCAGAGATGTGCTATAAAACCTTCATTTCCTGACACACATGGGATGAGGCCAAGGGGTCGTGTTTTGGACAACCTGGCTTTTCCATGGCAACCGGCAGTGATGTCACCGACGTGCAATGATCCGGAGGGGCCTGGGGAAGCGAGAGCTCTCCAGGAATGGGGCAGCGCAGGGGGCTGAGGTGGTGGGGGGACACGCTCGCACAGGGCTGGGGCTGCATGAGAGCAGCCCGAGCAAAGTTTTCCTTGGATGGCTCCGAGCACGAGTCGCGGATCGCCTGCTCCGGGGCTGGAGCAGCTGCAGCCGGGAGCGTCCTGCCCTCTCCCTCCTCCCGCAGCTCGCAGCCCTCCCGCTGCGCATCCCCAGCCCTTTCATCCCCCTGCAGGCAGGAGGCCCCAGGCAGCTGCTCTTGCACAACTCTGGTTAAACCTTCTGACCATCTCCTGTCCTGACCATCCCCTCTTCTGATCATCCCCTCTCCTGATCATCTCCTCTCCTGACCATCCCCTCTCCTGACCATCCCCTCTCCTGATCATCTCCTCTCCTGACCATCCCCTCTCCTGATCATCTCCTCTCCTGACCATCCCCTCTCTGACCATCTCCTGTCCTGGCCATCCCCTCCCTGACCATCCCCTCCCTGACCATCCCCTCCCTGACCATCCCTCCCCTCCCATCCATCGATCCATCCCTCCTGACCATCCCTCTGATCCCCCTCTCCTGATCATCCCCCTCTCCTGACTCCCCTCTCCTGACCATCCTCTCTGGCCCATCCTCCCCATCTCCTCTGATCCACATCCCCTCTCCTGACCATCTCCTATCCCTCTCCCGGGTCCACCTCTCCTCCCCTCTCCTGACCATCTCCTCTCCTGACCATCCCCTCCCTGACCATCCCCTCTCCTGACCATCTCCTCTCCTGACCATCCCCTCTCCTGACCATCTCTTCTCCTGACCATCCCCTCTCCTGTCTCCCCTCTCTCTGCAGGGACATTTGCAGGATTTTCAGGCTGTGACCACCTCTGCTCCCCCTTTCCCGGCCTTTCCCCTCCCTGCTTTGTTCCTTCCCATCACAAACCCCCTCCCCACAGGGGAGCCCCTTCACAACAGCCAGATTAATTAAAACCTCGGGGAGGGGGAGAATTTCTTTCTGCTCGTGGCCACATCTGCTGCCCCGCGGCTCCCGCGGCTCTCGTGCCGCGGTGTCCGTCTGTCTGTCCGGGCTTCCTGTGGCTGGAGCCATCTGATACTGCAGCGTTTCACCTCCGGGCACGGCGCTGAGTGAGAGCCTGGCTGGGTTTGCTGCTGGAGGATAAACACGCCGAGTAACAACATCCCCGTGCGCCGGGAGCTGCCGAGGAGCCGCGGCTCCGCCTACTTGGGATGCGACGGGAAAACCTGAGCGTCTCCTTCCCACCTCTACAGGTGGGAAACCTCGGCTCAAATCCCATCCTGACTCCTTTCTGATGGTTTGTGGGACTGACCTGGGCACGTGGGTGGAAGGGACCTTAAAAACCATCTTGTTCCACCCTCTGTTATGGGCAGGGGCATCTCTCACTATCCCAGGTTGCTCCAAGCCTTGTCCAGACTGGTCTTGGGCACTGCCAGGGATCCAGGAGCACCCACAGCTTCTCTGGGCACCCTGTGCCAGGCCCTCCCCACCCTCGCAGGGAGGAATTTCTTCCCAATATCCCCTCTAACTCTGCCCTCTGGCAGTTTGAAGCCATTCTCCCTTGTCCTGGCACTCCAGGTCTCTCTCCATCGTTCCTGCAGCTCCTTCAGGGGCTGGAAGGCCACAGTGAGGTCACCCCAAAGCTTTCTCTTCTCCAGGCTGAACAATCCCAATTCTCCCTCGAGGTCCTCCTAGCACAGGTAAAGCTGGCAGAGGTGACCCAGGTGTGGTGGAACTCCTTGTCCTGCCCCGAGTCTCCAGGTGACATCAGGCAGGTTTGAATGACCTGGGACAAACTCACCTTCCTTTTTTGGCAGTGTCCCCCCCCGAAAAACCCAACAGAAAAGGTTTCATTCAAGGGGAACCAACAGAACCAACAACATCTCAACAGAACCAACAACATCTCAACAGAACCAGCAACATCTCAACAGAACCAGCAACAACTCAACAGAACCAACAACTTCTCAACAGAACCAGCAACATCTCAACAGAACCAGCAACAACTCAACAGAACCAACAACTTCTCAACAGAACCAAGCGACTTCTCAACAGAACCAGCAACATCTCAACAGAACCAGCAACTTCTCAACAGAACCAACAACATCTCAACAGAACCAACAACTTCTCAACAGAACCAACATCTCAACAGAACCAACATCTCAACAGAACCAGCAACTTCTCAACAGAACCAACAACATCTCAACAGAACCAACAACATCTCAACAGAACCAACAACTTCTCAACAGAACCAACTTCTCAACAGAACCAACATCTCAACAGAACCAACAACTTCTCAACAGAACCAGCAACTTCTCAACAGAACCAACAACTTCTCAACAGAACCAACCAATTTCTCAACAGAACCAACCAACTTCTCAACAGAACTGAAAGATCTGAGGCAAAATTGACCCATTTTCATCAAACAGCATCACCCAGCCTGCTGAGCGTTGACCACGGATTCTCCAACATCCTTCCCACAGGGACCCAACGCCACCAGCGCCGCTCACAGGGGAAAGGGAAAAAAAAACAACCCCAGAAAAACGAGAGAAAAAACCCAAAACAACACCACGTAAAACCTTCCAGAAATGTTGCACGAAAAGTGACCACTCAGCAGAGCGAGGTTTCCTGCGCAGTGAGAGTTGGCCGGGGACAGAACAGGAAATCACTGCTTCCTGCCTGCAGAGGAAGCGCCTATCGCATGCCCGTGATCAAAAACAAACAGCACTTCAATTAAACAAACAAAGGACCGAAAACTTCAACAGCTCCAGCCTGGGTCGGCTCCAGCCGCGGGGAAACGCGTCCAAAAATAAGAGGATTGTAACCTTGAAAAGGCCCTTCAGCTCCTTTCCCTCGCAAGCGGGAGGGACCGGGTGCCTCCAGGCTGTGATGCCACTCCAGGGGTGTGGAAGAGGGTCCCACTCTCAGGTTTGGGGAAGGAACATGTCCGTCCGTCCGTCCATCCATCCATCCATCCATCCATCCATCCATCCCAGTGCCCGTCCATCCCAGTGTCCATCCATCCATCCATCCATCCATCCATCCATCCATCCATCCCAGTGTCCGTCCATCCCAGTGTCCGTCCATCCATCCCAGTGTCCATCCATCCATCCATGCCTGTGTCTGTCCGTCCATCCCAGTGCCCGTCCATCCCAGTGTCCATCCATCCCAGTGTCCATCCATCCCAGTATCCATCCATCCATCCCAGTGTCCATCCATCCATCCATGCCTGTGTCTGTCCATCCATTCCAGTGTCCATCCATCCATCCATCCATCCATCCATCCATCCCAGTGTCCATCCATCCATCCATCCCAGTATCCATCCATCCATCCCAGTGTCCATCCATCCATCCCAGTGTCCATCCATCCATCCCAGAGTCCGTCTGTCCATCCATCCCAGTATCCATCCATCCCAGTATCCATCCATCCCAGTATCCATCCATCCATCCATCCATCCATCCATCCATCCATCCATCCCAGTGTCCATCCATCCATCCATCCCAGTGTCCATCCATCCACCCAGCTCGAGGTCCCCCAGGCCAAGCCCCGAAGCTCCAGCGTTGCTCATTCCCCACACGTCCGGTGCTCTGGCCTTTTCCAAAGCTGGAAAAACTTCCCTCCCAGCATGGAAGTGAGCGCAGAAAGAAAGAAATGGAAAAGCCGAGGTTGTCCTGGGGCTGTGTTTGCATCACTCCATCCCCCAAGCAGCACCTGGTGACCCCTGAAGCTCCATCTCCTCCTCCTCCATCTCCTCCTCCTCCAACTCCTCCTGCTCCATCTCCTCCTCCTCCATCTCCTCCTGCTCCAACTCCTCCTGCTCCAACTCCTCCTGCTCCATCTCTTCCTCCTCCAACTCCTCCTGCTCCAACTCCTCCTGCTCCATCTCTTCCTCCTCCAACTCCTCCTGCTCCAACTCCTCCTGCTCCAACTCCTCCTGTTCCATCTCCTCCTCCTCCAACTCCTCCTGCTCCATCTCTTCCTCCTCCAACTCCTCCTGCTCCAACTCCTCCTGCTCCAACTCCTCCTGCTCCAACTCCTCCTGTTCCATCTCCTCCTGCTCCATCTCCTCCTCCTCCATCTCCTCCTGCTCAATCCAGGGGTGCAAAGGCAGCCCCTCAAACCCCACCTGGCTCTGCTGTAGGTCCGTGCCAGGATGAGTTTCACAGGCGTGAGGAATTCTCCTCCCGCGAGTTTCGCGTTTAAAAGATGCCAAAACAACAGCAAAGCAGATCCAGCTCCGGACTGAGGGAATCACAATTCCAGAGTCACCGAGAGCCCCGTGACGTCTTGGACAGCCAATTCCAGGGATGGGGGAATGCGTGTGGCCACGAGGGTCTTTCTGTGTGGCCACCACTCAAAACCTCATTATTTAGCACTTTGCTGGTGATCTGAGAACCATCAGGTGCAGCCACCACTGAAGGCTGAGCTCAGACGGGATTTTTGTTGCCTCGCCCGCCTGGTTTGTCCGGGCAATAAATAACTTTACCTGTTTCCTGGTTCTATGGCTGCTCGCTGGTTTAATTCGCTTTGAAAGCAAACTTCCGGACTAATTAGCCAAGCCTAATTAAGATTTATTTAAAGCGCATCTTCCCGATGACGCAAACACAAAGTGTGGCTGTGCCCAGGAGAGAGAGACCGAGGGGCAGATGGAAATAAGGTCATGGAATGGTTTAGGTTGGAAAAGGCCTGCAAGGCCATCGAGTCCAGCTGTTGATGTCACAGCTGGGCAGCTGTGCCACCATCAGGGTGGTCAGACACCTCCCACCACCTCAACCCCGAAGTGCCACCAGCTCCAGGTGGCCACTTCCAAGCGCTTTGTCCCCGTTTCCCGTCCGCATGTGACAACCGCGAGCTCAGCTTCACCACGGGGATGTGGCTGAAAAGGCAGGACAGTGAATGACAAAATCCCTGAAGTCCTTCAAGATGCAAAGAAGTTCCCTCAGGTGGGACCCTGAGTGTCCCCAGGGATGGGGAGCCCAGCAGGGACGTCAAGGACATCCAGGACATGGTTTGAACGCAGAGCTGCTGTGCTGTTTCCCCTCTGTGGGTGTTCCCACTCTCATCTGAGACTTTTCAAACCTTGTCTGGTCCTTCTTCTGCAGCACCCCAGCCCTGGCCTGGCGGATCCGAGCGTGGCCGACGCCGTTCCACCCCTCGCTGGAAAATCCATGCAACATCCCTGGAAAGTTGATTGCTAATATGGAAATGCTGGCCCATTTCCTCATTGTGGGAGCGCCAGGAGCGCGGATGAGCTCCTGGAGGCTGCCAGGGCACACATTTGGGGGGATTTTCAGTGGTGGTGAGGTTCTCGTTGCCTCCTGGAAAACACAATTCTGCCTCTGGAAAGCTCTGAAGGTTTCATCTACCTTTATATTAACATGAGTCAGCTCCTGCTGGAGAAACACCCATCCCAGTGGGACCAGAACAGTTTTGGGGGGTTCCTCCAGCCATGGACCTGAGCTCTGTTCAGTGTCAGACCTGGACACACTCATTTCCCCCACCTCATCCTGCTACTTTAAAGCCCAGTTTTATCCCCGTCCTTCAGCGTAGTCCACGGGATTTAAGCTCAACCTGCCACACTCACCTTAAATCCCACAACTCCGTTGTCAGAGATATCAGAGAGCTGCCCAAAATTGCTGGATTTGGTAGAGATCAAGAGCAAGTGACACAAACAAACCCAGCTGCACCGGGACAGGAGGAAAACACCCCAGTTAGACCAGAAATGGGATTTTACGGAGGGAAAAACTCAAAACTCTATCAAACCCACTCTGAGTTTCCCCACAAGAAGCTCTCTAAGGACTTTTGCACAAACCATGAGCTCTGCAGGTCTCCTAAAGAACTTCCAGCCGTGTTTTGAGCAGTTTCTGCGCTGCAGAACACGGGAGAATTTTTAGATTTGTACCACAAGAACACGCCGTGCTCCAGCAGCCACCTGAACCGACACAGAGCCCCAGACGGTCTTAGTGAAGCCCTAACGAGCAATAAAAAAATGTTCTTTTATGCCTCGTTTGATCACTCCCTGTTTACGAGGCCCAGGATCCCGTGAATCATGTTTTATCCCAGCCAGCAGACGCTGGAAACGCTCGGACGAAGAGGAGAAACTCAAAGGCACCCGAGACGTGGGGGCCACCAGATAACAACATCTGGGCTGTGTTTGGCTGCATGAAACCAACTCTGCAGCCCGGGGCTCATCCCCCTCGGGCTGCCTGATCCACCAGCACAGCTCCCATGTGAACCAGTTGCAGTTTTCCGGGAGGGATCCCGTGCTGGGGGATGCGCATCCAGCAGCAGCTTCACCGCTTGTCCCGAATCCCCTCAATTCGCGCTGCTGCCAAAGCTGTCCCGGATTTCGCCTCCTGCTTTTTGATCCAGGAAGATCCCCGAGGCAAAGCCAGACCTCGCTCAACGCTCACACGGCCCACGCTGCTCCTCTGCCCTCCTTCTGCACCCCCACGATGCCCCTCGAGGTGTCTCCCCCCTCCCTCAAATTCCACCTCAGCATCCCCCGGACGAAGCCGCGGGGAAGATCTTCCTCCCGCAGCCCGGCTCAGTCACGCCTGATTGCATCATGTTTGTTTTCCTTTGCCTTTGAGGTCAGGATTCCTCCCACCTTGCCCAGAGCCAGGTTTTGGCTCGGTCTCACGCGGCGGGGAGCCTGCGGTGACCCAAATCCAGGGACACGGCCGGGTGGCAAAGCTTTGCCCAGCACGGGTTTGCTGGGAGCAGCATCCATGGGGACAGCGTCCGGCGGGGACAGCGTCCTTGGGGACAGCGCCAGAGCCTCCCCGGGCGGTGCTGGTTGGGTTTTGGGGGGGTTTTTACACTCTCAGCATCTCCTCCTGAGCTGCCGGGTCCCTCCGGAGCCGGGGACAGCGAGAGGAGCGGCCGCGAGCGGACACCGGGAACGGCCGAGCCACCAGCGGGGCTACTCACCCTGGCTTTGTCCTTGCATCCAGAGGAATTAAAGCCCTTGGAGAGGAGGTCTCATTGTTCAAGCCGCGCTTAAGGGAGGCAGCTGCTTTCTTTATATCTCAAGATTCACTAAAGTTCAGGAAGAGAGAGAGAGAGAGAGAGAGAGAGAGAGAGAGAGGGAGACGGCAAAGGGGAGGGACTGAGCGCAGGGCCCAGAGGCCGTATAGAATGACAATGGAAGGAAATGCTTTATCAAACCTAGAAAGCCAACCCTGCCCTGGGAACACAGAGGGAGAAAAAAAAAAGAAGAAAAAACTTGCAGAAGAAAAGCGAGTTCAGCTGGGTCCCTCCCTTGGCAGCGGAGCCCTCCCCCCCAGCCCCTCACTCCCAAACTCAATGCGAGCGCCGGTGGAAGCCTCGAACACTTTTTTTTATTAAACAGAGAGAAGTTTCAGCTCTTTTTTAAAAAAAAAAAAAATCCGACAACCAAACCCTGCCCGGGAATGGGAATGTGACGCTCTTCCCCCTCCCCCGGCTGCAGCCGTCCAAGTTTCTATGAGTCAAACGTTTGCAATGTGTTACCGAAATGTTACCAAGCTGGAATGCAGCATCCAGAGGGTTCAGCTCGTAAAACTTTTGTTTGTTGGCCGGTTGAAAAGTGTCGCCGGCACAGAATTGGGTTCTTCCTCTTCTCCCTTTTGTTTTTCCCATCGCGGAGAGGGTTAAGCGGTTGTGCAGCGCTGACACCCGATGACGGTGGCATTAACCCAGCGCTCCCGGTCCCAGCGGGAAGGGAAATTGGGCTGTTCGGTGAGAAACGAAGGGAAACGGGGCAGTCTGAGAGAGCAGGTGGGGGAATAAAGAGAAGAGAAATAAAAATGTGTAGACACAAAATCCCGGAATGGTTTGGGTTGAAAGGGACCTTAAAGTTTTGCCATGGGCAGGGACATCTTTAATTAAATCAGGTTGCTCCAAGCCCCATCCCAGGGCACAGCCAGGGAGAACTTCCCAGGCACAAGATTTGGGATTTTGGGGTCGAAAAAGCATCATTTCCTCATCTGACAGTTTGGACCAAGATGGGAACTTCCACTCAAGACAGCAAAATCCTGGGCCCAGCTTCTTCCAGCAGCGTCTGCTCTGGATGTGCCCAAATTCTGAGGGACAGGGACAGGAACAGAGCATCATCGTGGGTCTGAGAGGAGCTGGGACAGGGACAGGGACACAGCATCATCCTGGACCTGAGAGGAGCTGGGACTGGGACAGGGACACGGCATCATCCTGGGTCTGAGAGGAGCTGGGACAGGGACACGGCATCATCCTGGACCTGAGAGGAGCTGGGACAGGGACACGGCATCATCCTGGACCTGAGAGGAGCTGGGACAGGGACAGGGACACGGCATCATCCTGGGTCTGAGAGGAGCTGGGATTGGGACACAGCATCATCCTGGATCTGAGAGGAGCTGGGACAGGGACACGGCATCATCCTGGGTCTGAGAGGAGCTGGGACAGGGACACGGCATCATCCTGGGTCTGAGAGGAGCTGGGATTGGGACACAGCATCATCCTGGATCTGGCAGGAGCTGGGACAGGGACACAGCATCATCCTGGGTCTGAGAGGAGCTGGGACAGGGACAGGGACACGGCATCATCCTGGACCTGACAGGAGCTGGGATTGGGACACAGCATCGTCCTGGGTCTGACAGGAGCTGGGATTGGGACACGGCATCATCCTGGGTCTGAGAGGAGCTGGGACAAGGATACAGCATCATCCTGGATCAGAGGGGAGCTGGGATTGGGACACAGCATCATCCTGGGTCTGAGAGGAGCTGGGACAGGGACACGGCATCATCCTGGGTCTGACAGGAGCTGGGATTGGGACACAGCATCATCCTGGGTCTGACGGGAGCTGGGACAGGGACACAGCATCATCCTGGGTCTGAGAGGAGCTGGGACAGGGACAGGGACAGGGACAGGGACACGGCATCATCCTGGATCTGACAGGAGCTGGGACAGGGACACAGCATCATCCTGGGTCTGACAGGAGCTGGGACAGGGACACAGCATCGTCCTGGATCTGACAGGAGCTGGGACAGGGACACAGCATCATCCTGGGTCTGAGAGGAGCTGGGACAGGGACACAGCATCATCCTGGGTCTGAGAGGAGCTGGGACAGGGACACGGCATCATCCTGGATCTGACAGGAGCTGGGACTGGGACACGGCATCATCCTGGATCTGACAGGAGCTGGGATCACAGTTTGCAGCTCTGAGCTTTGCTCTCACGGTGGGAGCACAGCCTGGAAGAGCTCACGAGGATGATGAGTGCAAGAAGGAAAGGAGAAGGGGGGAAACCGAGATCCTGCAGCGCTTGCAAGCCTGAGCCTTTCCAGGAGGTGGCTCCTTCCACCTGGAATTCCCACCCCCGGAACCTTTCCAAGGGCGTAGCCTTCACCTTGCTGAGGGATCTTCGGGGTTCAGCTCCAGGAGGAGACGGTGATGCTCTTCCTGCCTCACCCAAGCCCCGTCCAACACCAGCAGCTGGCCTAAAGTGGGACTGGCCGCAGGTTTTGCCTCTGTCCGAGGGAAGGAAAATCTCCAGCAGCCAGGAGGATCCTCCCGGGAGGATCCAAAGGGACGGGCTCCACCTCTTCCGCTGAGGCTGCCCTGCTTTGTGCAGAGAAACTCTCCCGGGAGAGGAGCTGGGCTCCCTGCCCCGCTCCTGGGTTGGAGAATCACAGAAAACCTGTCCTGGCAATTAGCCCGAGCACTAATTATCCTTTCATGCCGATGGGAACGGTGGCAGTGGGAAAGAAGGAGCGTGGTCATCCTCCCACCTCAAAAAGCCAAGTGATGAAGAAGCCCCACGGGTGAAAAAACTTGTTCATGGCATCTCTGACACTGATCTCCGGTGAAAAAACCTGGTATTCTGAAACAGGGGGGGAAAAAAAGATGAAATAAAGATCACAGGGAAAGATCCGTGGGCTGAGGAGGGAGCTTGGCCAGCAGAGCCCAGGACGGGGTCACTCCTGCCCCAGGGCTGGCCCAGCTCCTCTAATGAGCCACAAACTTTTGCCCAGTTGGATCCTCGCTCCATTTTCATGTTAGGTGTGAGGAACTGCCAAAAACGGAGCTGCTCAAAGGCCAGCAGGAGATAAGAGACACTGCCCTGTTCAACAAAGAGACATTTCCAGAGCTGAGGAAGTGAGGCAATGCTGGCTAATTAACATCACCGACCAAAGTCTCCCAGGAGGAAGAAAGAGGGTGAAAGATTAAAATCTTTGTGTTTCAAAGGTGAGGAGATCGGGGAAAGCTCACCTGGGAAGGTGGGAGGTGTCCCTGGCTGTGGCAGGGGTGGGACTGGATGAACATTTCAGGTTCTGTGATGAGCAGGGTTCTGTTCACGCGCTGGAAAATCCAAGCTGTTATTTCTGTCACCAGCGAGGCAGATCCCAGATGGTGTTTAGGGGTGGAAAGGGACAGGTGGATTTTGAAAAACCTTTGGGTTACAGTTTGTTCTCAGGTGAAAGAACCTGGTATTCTGAAACAGGGGGGAAAAAAGATCAAATAAAGATCACAGGGAAAGATCCAAGATGGGCTGAGGAGGGAGCTTGGCCAGCAGAGCCCAGGACGGGGTCACTCCTGCCCCAGGGCTGGCCCAGCTCCTGAAATGACCTACAGAAAAACCCCAACATCTCCTTCAGGACCTCCTGCTTTCCTCTCCACAAGGACCAGGTTGTGCTGGGTTTCTCTCACCCATCGCACGTGGATGCCCTGAGATGCTGAAAGAGCCCAATTTTGGCGCCCAGCTCCCGTAATGATCCACAAAAAACCCCAACATCTCCTTCAGGACCTCCTCCTTCCCACTGCACAAGGACCGGGTTGTGCTGGGTCTCACTCACACCCATCCCACCTGGATGCCCTGAGATGCTGAGAGAGCCCAATCTTGGCACCCAGCTCCTGAAATGACCCACAGAAAAACCCCAATATCTTCTTCAGGACCTCCTCCCTCCCATTCCAAGCACAAGGACCAGGTTGTGCTGGGTTTCACTCTCACCCATCCCACCTGGATGCCCTGAGATGCTGAAAGAGCCCAATCTTGGCTCCCAGCTCCCACATCCCCTGAGATCCGGGGGAGAAGGGAGCTGCCAGCAGCGCCCTCGGACACAGAGCAGAGCAGCTGAGAGGCCTGGAGGAGCAGCAGCAGCGCGGGCAGCGGTGCCCGAGGCAGGCGAGGGGAGCTGCCTGCAGCCACAGCTCTCCATAGAAGGCAGGGAAGGAGCAGGTTTGTTTCTGCAGGAGGAGAAGAGTTATGGCTGCGAGGAACGGCGGCTAAAAATACCCCGAGGGCCTGGGAGAGCTGGAGGGCACTGGGAGAGCAGCCCCAGGTGCTGGTGCCCCACGCCTGGGGCAGAGGTGGCAGTGCCACGCGTGTGGCACCGTGGCCTCCCCACGGCCGCTGCAGGGGAGGACATTCAGGGCACCCAAGGGGCGGAATTGGGGTGTCCCAGACCCACGAACAGAGCCTGGTGCTGGGGTTTAGGCTCTGATCGCAGCAGCCTGGCTCAGCCTCTGGTGGGAATTAAGCCCTGCCTTGTGCCGTGGTTTAGGCTCTGGATGCAGCAGCCTCTGGTGGGAATTAAGCCCTGTCTTGTCCCATGGTTTAGGCTCCGATTGGATCAGCCTGGCTCAGGCTCTGGTGGGAATTAAGCCCTGCCTTGTGCCATGGTTTAGGCTCTGGATGCAGCAGCCTGGCTCAGCCTCTGGTGGGAATTAAGCCCTGCCTTGTGCCATGGTTTAGGCTCTGGATGCAGCAGTCTCTGGTGGGAATTAAGCCCTGTCTTGTGCCATGGTTTAGGCTCCGATTGGATCAGCCTGGCTCAGGCTCTGGTGGGAATTAAGCCCTGCCTTGTGCCATGGTTTAGGCTCTGGATGGAGCAGCCTGGCTCAGGCTCTGGTGGGAATTAAGCCCTGCCTTGTGCCATGGTTTAGGCTCTGATCGCAGCAGCCTGGCTCAGCCTCTGGTGGGAATTAAGCCCTGCCTTGTGCCATGGTTTAGGCTCTGGATGCAGCAGCCTGGCTCAGCCTCTGGTGGGAATTAAGCCCTGCCTTGTGCCATGGTTTAGGCTCTGGATGCAGCAGCCTCTGGTGGGAATTAAGCCCTGTCTTGTGCCATGGTTTAGGCTCCGATTGGATCAGCCTGGCTCAGGCTCTGGTGGGAATTAAGCCCTGCCTTGTGCCATGGTTTAGGCTCTGGATGGAGCAGCCTGGCTCAGGCTCTGTTGGGAATTAAGCCCTGCCTTGTGCCCCTGTTTTAGGCTCTAGATACAGCAGCCTGGCTCAGCCTCTCTTGGTAATTAAGCCCTGCCTTGTGCCCCTGTTTTAGGCTCTGATTGGAGCAGCCTGGCTCAGCCTCTCTTGGTAATTAAGCCCTGCCTTGTGCCATGGTTTAGGCTCTGGATGGAGCAGCCTGGCTCAGGCTCTCTTGGTAATTAAGCCCTGCCTTGTGCCCCTGTTTTAGGCTCTAGACTTAGCAGCCTGGCTCAGCCTCTGGTGGGAATTAGGACGCAATTTGAGCCCCAGCAGGTTCTTCACACCAGTTTTGGGATTGTGCAGGGAACGGAGATATCGACCCCAGGTGGATTCAGCGCCCCTGAGCTGTCCCCAGTTCCTGCCCATGTGACAAACACCAAGAATGTTCTGGATATGAAATGTCCGTGCCCCTCACACCCCTCAGACCTCCCCAGCGGGATGCACTCATGGACTGGGAGCAACCCTAACCCACATTCCTGGTGGGATGTTCCCAGCACGAGCCCCAGAGGGGAGCACAGCCGGGTTAAACTCCCCCCTTCTCCCAGCTCTGAGCTCCTGCAGATGGAGGAGGCATCACCAACATCCCCAGCGCCGCCCTGGAGACCTCACCCACGGGCAAAATCTGCTTGAACCATTTCCCATCTCGAGTTTCAGCTGGAAAAAAAAGGCATTTCCAATCGTTTCTCCTCTATTGAAGGGGCTGCTCCCTGCAGAGAGGGCGTGAGGAGGATCTTGCCTGGCCTGGGTCCCAGTAAATCACAGTTCAGAGACAGCTGAACTCCATTTTATGATTATTAACCCCAGCCCTGCTCATTTGTTTGGCCTGTCTGGGGTTATATTTAGTGATGGGTGCAGGCATGGCCGCGGGGGAATCGTGTGCAGCTGTTAAACACAATCCCCCACCTTCCCAAAAAGAAAAACGATATAAAAATAATAATAATAATAAAAAAAAAGCTAACAAAACAGGAAGGCTATGGTTGGGAAATGAGAAGCAGCTGTGAAGAGGAGGGATGAGGTGTCATACGGGGAGGCCTGACTTCAAACCTTGCAGGAAATAAATGAGAAATTTCCCGGCCATTTTCGTAATCCATCGTCCCCCCCCCGTGTCCCTTGGTGGCTTTTGGCTCCTGTCACAGCCTGGGAGTGCCAGGCCTAGGAGCATCTCAGGCTGGACTCAGCAGGAACACCCACAGAAGTGGCTTTTTCGCTCTTGTGTTGCCATCAACAAGGTCCTGCTGTGCCTTTGTGACAGCCCCGAGTCACCACAGACGGATGAAATGTCACCAACGGGCAGGTGCTGAACCGAGGGAGCTCCAGGGAATTTCAATCGTGGAAAGCTCCGAACAGCGGTGGTGAAACACTCTGAGCATTCTCATGTGCTGAGGGAGGGCAGGACAGGACCAGGATGGAAAAATAGAGGTGGAGAAATGTGGAGGGGGCTTTGCTGAGGTCAGTGTCCTCTTCCTGGAGACACTGGAGCTCGGAGCAGCAGGAGAGGCTGTTCTTCCTCATCGTAGCTCGTTTTGGAGCTGCCAAAGAGGAGAAAACCAGGAATGTGAAGGGGTTTGGAGCACCCCAACCTGGTGGGGTTGTCCCTGTCCGTGGCAGGGACACGGAATGAGATGAGCTTGAATTCCCCCTCCAACCCAAACCATTCCGGAATTCTCTGATTTATTCCACGTTGCTGGAGGAGTTCAGAGCTGGGAGGGGCATTGTGGCAGAGGAAAGGGAGCGTGGCTTGCCCTGAAGCCCTGGTGCCAGGCAGAGTGGCACTGGCACGGGGGACACCCAGGGCTGGTCCCCCGGCTCTTGGCTCCTCACCAGTTTTCCTGGTGGCTCCAACGGCAGCCGTGGCACCTGAGCCGCTGCTCGGGCAGGTGCTGCAGCAGTTTAACGTTCGATCAGGAGGGCAGAGCTCAGGGGAGGCAGTGCCAAGGCCCAGCTTTGGGCACGGATGCCAGCACCTGGCCAGGTAAACCCGTGTTGTTAACCTGCAAAACGTTCACAGGTGGAGTCTGGGGTCTGTTCCTGGTGTCACCCAAAGAACCTGCACCTTCACCCTTCCACCCTCGCTCGCAGCTTCCTGTTTGGGGGTGAGAGGAGCCCGGCTGGGTTTGTTTTCATGCAGCGCAGGCTGCTCTGAGCGAGGCACAGCTCCCCGGCTTCCCCGGGGCCGTGGTTTCGGCAGCTGCCGTGCCGCAGTCAGGTGTGCGGCGACCGCACCGCGCCGGAACGAGCGGAGCAGAGCTCGACATCAAGGTGCTCATCTGCAGAGGAAGGGGCTCCCAACCGGCGTGGTCGGGCTTGTGGTGACCCAGCCCAGCCCTCCCCTGCCAGCCCCACGCTCTGGCTCTGCACCTGCTGCCTCTCAATGCTCCTCCCAGGGATGGGGCCTTGTTTTGCTTCTTGGCCAAACGTGGGTAAAGCGTGGAGATGGGAGATCAGGTTCCCTCTGTAGGAGGCGGCTCGGGATCGTTGTGGTTTTCGCTCTTCCAGGGTGACAGGAGTTGTCTGTGTCCCTCTGTGGTCCCTGGGGAAAGGGCACTGCAGTCCCAGCATCCCAGAATCCCTGAGGCTGGAAAAGCTCTGCAGCATCACCGAGTCCAGGCTGTGACCGGTCCCCGCCTTGTCCCCAGCTCAGAGCGCTGAGTGCCACATCCAGGCCTTCCTTGGGCATCTCCAAGGACTCTTTGGGACTCCAAACCTCCCTTCCAAGGCCTGACCACCCTTTCCATGGAGAAATCCTTCCTCAGAGTCCAGGCAGAGCTCAGCAAGGCCGTGCCCCCTGCCTATCTCTAGCCTAGACCCCCCCAAGTCCTGCTTTGGGTCTCTCAAAGCCCAGGTGATTTTCCTAAAGAGAAAGGAGAGCTGGGACAGTGAGAAACTCTGGCTCTGTGCAAAACACATTTGAAACCCAGAATTTCTTTTCCATCCCAAATCTGCAGCGGCCTGGAGGGATTTAACCCCTTGTTTTGCTGCTCCCGTGTGCAGGCAGGAGAGGGAGAACGTGGGGAGAGAATCTGATTCTCTGTGCAAATCCCCAGCTGGGAGAAGGAGTTGGATTTACCAAGGCCAGAGGTAGTAAAGAGCTTGGACAGGAATTTGCACTAAACCTTTGACACACAAGACATTTCCCTTTCAGGCCAAGACAAACAAAGGAAGGAAGTGTCTGGGACTTTTAAAGCGACCCAGTGGAGACAGGTAAGGGCAGATAAGGGCTGAAGGAAGAGTGGGCTGGGCGAGGGCAGGATCCAGTTTTACAGATTTGTTGGAATCCTGAGCTCTCTGCAAATCAGGCCTGGCGAAGAAAGAGGGAGAAAGAGGCTGAACATCCCCGGAGTGCTGAGCTCGGCCTTTCTGTTCACCCCCTGCCTTTTTTCCACTCGCTTTGCAAAGTTCTCAGTGCCTGAGGCTGGGTTTCGAGGCTCGTTTGCTGCTCACCAGAGGCTCTGTGGAGTCTCCTGGGGCTCAGGTGCTGGCCCAGAGCTGCCCAGATCCCACAATTTCTCAGCATCATCCTCAGTATAAAAGAGGTTTTGCCCCTTCCCCCTTTTTGTTTTTTACTCAGGTCCTGTAATAAAAAAAAAAGCAGCTGGAAAAGGGAGAATAATTCTGCCCTGCAAAAGGGAGAATGATGCTGGGTGATGGAGGGGTTGAAACCACCCCACGTGATAAAAAAGCTCTTTTTGATGTTGTTCCCCGTCCCCACACCACCTGTATGGGGGATTCTCGTATTTCCAGGGCTGGGACAGCAGTCAGGAGCAGTCCTGGCTCCCCTCTGGCTGTGCAATCTCTGCCTGACTCTGCAAGAAAATCCAGGCCTCCCCCCAGCCTGGAAAGCGATGATTTTTTCCTGTTAAAACATCCCTGGTCCCTCATCCCTGCAAAACAGCATTGCTACAAGATTGTCCCAGCTGCCAGATTTTAACCTTGCCTGCACAGGGTTAATTTTCCTCTCAGGGTTTCAGTTTCTCACCTGTGTGGTGGCTCCACAGGTCCCCTGAGTGAATCCCTCAGGGAACATTTTGCTCTTTGACCTCGAATCTTTCCCTTCTGCACTAAAATTGCTCCCAAGTTTCTTTTTAACCCTTTTTTTTTTTTTTTTTCCCTCGTTTAAGGTACAACACAGGATTCCGTGGGATCCATGGAAGGGATGGAGGAGAATTGGTGAGACCCCAGGGCCAGAAGGAGCAGGGGGGTCCTCAGTGCTGTCCCCACAGCTCTGCCACCCCACGGAGTCACTGACCCCTCTCCTCGGCCTTATCTTGTGGGGTGTTTTGCATTTTGTGAGTCATTAAACAAACACAGGGACTGCTCTCCCTGGCCAGGACTCCAAGGCTTGGATGAGGTTCCTCCACAGTCTGAGAGCATGAAAAACAAAGCTGCAGCTTTCTGGGTTATTTATAAAGCAAACTGGACAAATAAACCTTTCCTACCCAGCACGGTCAAGGTTATGAATCCACAGCTCTCCTTTCCTACGGGGACTGCGCTGGTGACTCATTCCTGGCACAGCTCGGGGGCTCCCAGTGCCTGAGCTGGGAATGAGGAGCTGCTCCCAGCGAGGAAGAGCTTGGCAGAGGCAGCTGAAGGCTCCCTGCGAGGGCTGAGCACGGCCCACCCTCCTTCGTTACCACTGAGCAAAGACCTGCCCAGAAAATCCATCTGTGAGACGATCAAATCCTTCCAAATCCCAGAAAATTGGCTGGAGCACCATCTGGAGGCGGCTCCTGGAAGGTGTGGGCAGAGCTGTGACACCTTTCCCGGCGTGGGGACACCCGTGGGTGTCCCTCTGTCACCTCCAGCACCGGGGACCCTCTGGGCTGGGCGGGAGCTCCCATCCCACCCGGACACAGCAGGATCTGGGATTCAAGGTCCTTGAGCATCAAATCATTGTCCTGTTCTCTCCTGGACCAAATCTGTTCCTGGATATTCCACCCAGCCATTGGCTGACCCCAAAATGAGGATTTTTCACACTCAGACCCTCTCCTGTGTCCCTGGAAACCGGGAAGGAGGCCCTTGGATCACAATTTTTCCCTCCAAGCTCTGCATTTACAACCACGGTGTAAATTCTTGCCCACGTTTCTCTGCTCCCCATTAGTTCTTGTCGCTGGAGCCTGAAATTAGGGAGTACTTCTCCACAAGTCCTTGGTTTGTTATTGCTGGGCTTGATTTGTTATTGATTTTTTTTCTAAAAATAAAAAAGATTTCCTGAAAACATCTTCTGCTGGGTTTGACCACAGCTTTGTTATCCCCTCTCCATCTTTCCGATAACACTCGTGCAGCGCTGGCTGCCGTTTCCCCCCGCTCTCTGGAAGTGGAAATTGTTATATTTATAAATTCTGCCGATGCTGAGGAGAGCTGTGATTTCTAAGAAGCGATTCTGTGCGTGCCCTGACACGTTTCGAGTCCCAGCACCGAGCGAGGAGCCTGGGATTGGTTTGGGGTGGTTTTTTTTTTGCAGGGATTTGCTTTCTGTAATCTGATCGTTCGTGTTGCTCACAAAGACAACTTGGTTTTTTTCAATCCGTGATCCCCTTTCTCCACGGCCCATCGAGGCTTCCTGCACAATGAGCGGACTCTTTGTTGCTGATTCCTGAGGAACTCTCACCAAAAACTGGCTTAGAAAACATTTCCCTGGCTGGAACCCTGTGGCTGCTTTGGGATGCTCAGGGAATGTTTTTAATGCTGGTGCCATCCCTGGGCAGCTCAGGGAATGTTTTTAAGGCTGATGCCATCCCTGGGCAGCTCAGGGAATGTTTTTAAGGCTGATTCCCACCCTGGGCAGCTCAGGGAGTGTTTTTAATGCTGGTGCCCACCCAGGGCAGCTCAGGGAATGGTTTTAAGGCTGGTGCCATCTCAGGGAATGTTTTTAATGCTGGTGCCCACCCTGGGCAGCTCAGGGAATGGTTTTAAGGCTGGTGCCATCCCTGGGCAGCTCAGGGAGTGTTTTTAATGCTGGTGCCCACGCTGGGCAGCTCAGGGAATGTTTTTCAGGCTGATTCCCACCCTGGGCAGCTCAGGGAATGTTTTTAATGCTGGTGCCATCCCTGGGCAGTTCAGGGAATGGTTTTCAGGCTGATGCCATCCCTGGGCAGCTCAGGGAATGGTTTTAATGCTGGTGCCATTCCTGGGCAGCTCAGGGAATGTTTTTAAGGCTGGTGCCATCTCAGGGAATGTTTTTAAGGCTGGTGCATCCCAGGGTGTTGTTTTTTCTCTCCATGCCCCATCTCCACAGCATTAAACACTTCCTTCCCCCTTCGGCTCTCAAAGCTGGGAGCCCCGGGGGCCTCCCTATCACCAGAATCTGCTTATCTGCAGCTCAAAGGAAATTCTGCTTGGCTGCTGCTGTTCCAGCTCCGGATGGAAGGGTGAAATGATGAAATGAAATGATGAAATGCCTCCTGCCCGCACGGCAGAGCCGCCGCCAGGAGCTGCTCCCCAGGAACGGCGGCTGGGAAAACAATCAGGGGCTCTCGTTTCGTTCCACGGGGTCAGCGCCAGCCCGGTGCCACTGGGACTCATCCAAAACCCTCAGGGCAAGAGGTTTTAGGATTTCGGTGCTTCAGAGAGAGGAGTCAAGGGACTCCATAAACATTTACGTGGGGAGGAACGTCTCGAGACTGAAACATCAAATAAAACCCTGCCGAATGAAATACGATCACAAGGGCTGGATTAAGCCATTAGAAAGTCTGGGCAGGTTTAAGAGCTCACTCGTGTGGAAAAGGGGGGAGTTTGGGATTTTTTTTCAAGTGTTTCTACGCCACTCACGGCGTTCCCCAGGGTCTGGAGCATGCTCTTGCTGCTAAAAATAAAGCACTCAGGAAGGCTCCGACAGCCTCCTCAGCACTTCAGGTGCTCTGAGCTGAAAAAGAGGAGGAAAAGCCACAGGAAAAGAATGGATGAGGCTGTTGGAGGTGCCTGGGTGAGAAATGGTCACCTCCAGCTCTGCTTGACAGAGGAATGAGCAGGCAGCCCTCGCCTCGCTGGGTGGAAATTATCGTTTATAGAAAACAATTCACCTCTGTCCCTTCATTTCCTGAAAGGCGATGGAGGAAGACTCCGAATTAAGGGGGAGAAAAACAGAGGTTGTTTTCTCTTTCTAGAAGACACCGCGTGTTTTTTATTCTCCCCCTTCTTTGTGCGTGTGTTTAGATAAAAGTTGGGACACAAAGGCTTTGCTGGGTCGCTGCCAAACTCAAAGCTCAAGAAAACAAACCCCAACCTTCAAGGCCGAGGGGTTCAGTGGGTCGGCAAAGCCAGTCCTGCTCGCACAGGAAATCACATCGTGTGATCTCTTAGTTTGGGACTTTGGCAAAGGATAAAATCCTTCTGCTGCCATTGCGGAGAGCAACGGCCCAAGAGAAACACAGCAGGGATTTTTCAGGATCTGTCTGTAGAAAGATCCAGGCTCCATCGCTGATTGGGAGAGCAATTATTTATTTCATGGCAATTAAAATTACCTTCCTTTCCAAGCTGTCTACAGAATCCTCCATCAACAGAGGTGAGAAGGAAAACATTCTCCTGCCCAGTTTAGGACCTGTTTCACCATTCCTGATCCAGTTTTGAACCTCTCAAAACCACACTTGAGCTCTGCAAGGAAAGCAAGGACAATTCCCCTCCGTGCAGGGCTTGGATGCGCTCCGGAGCGATTTTACCCGAAGTGTTTCTTTAGCTTCCTCATGGGCCATGTGGAACAATATCAAAAGCCATAAAACTTTATGTATTTACAGCGTCCTCTGGGAGCGCAGCGCTCAGAACATCGTTGGAGATGTAAATTAGCTCAATTATCTTTGCTCGGGATGCTTGGATCGTGCCCAATTACCGTTGCAGTTTCTCGTTCTCTTCGGTGCTGACAAACAACGCCTTTAAGTGCTCGTTCCACTCTTTTCCCACATCCCAGCACCACGGAATTCTCTCTGATCTTCAGCCTCTGGTTTAAGAGAAACCTTTGGCATTTTTCCTTGACGGTTTTCCACCCTCTCTGCGTTAGTGAAAGTTCCCTTCTTGGCTTTCTGGCACCTGCTGAGTGAATTTAATCTTGCCCGGATCACCTGGAAGTGTACAGTGAATTCTAGAGCATCTCCACCTTTTTTTTTTCCTTACTGTATTGAGATTTCTCTCCTCTGTCAGTTATAATCCTCATCTGATCCATCACCCCTTGAAGTTTTGACACATTTCAGGTTTCTTGGCATTACCCTCCATCAGCTTCTGGTCTGGAGAACGACTGAGATCCACTGATTCCTTCCACAGACAGAAACTCCCCCCTTAATTACCAGTGAGAACTGCTGCAATCTTATCACAATCTGAACACCACAATTTTTTATTACTTTTATGCCATGATAGCAGGGCTAAGTGCCTTTGGACCAGCTGCTGGAATTAGAAGATCTGATTTTCCCTCGTGCTCTGGTTTTTGTTGGTTAACAACACTGAAATTCCCTTGGATTCTCTCTACCCTCTCCTGGTGGGTTTGGTCACCTCCTCATCGATCATTCCTGGAGTGAACAATTCTCTCTGTGCCCTCATTGTGCTCCAAACTGAACCATTCCCAGTGCCCTGGAATGATGTGAACAGGTCCTGGATGTTCCCACAACTGCAAAACCTCTGCCTCACAACACTGCCACCCTCAAGGGGTGTCTGAATTCAGGGACAGGTACTGCTCACAGTGGAGCAGTAGGAGCCACTTCCAGCATTTCCACACAGAATCCCTGAATTATTCAGATTGGAAAAGCCCTCTGAGACCACCCTGTGCCACACCCCCACCTTGTCACCCACCCCAGAGCAGTGAGTGCCACCTCCAGGAAGCAGCTCCTTCCCATGCCTGACCACCCCTTTTCCATGGAGAAATTCCTGAATTTCCACTGCTGTTTTTCGAACTTTCCTTTTTGAATTCCCTGCACTTTTGCTGCCTGCACTGCTCGCTCTCAGATGGGGGAAAGGCTGCAGGAGCTGGATCAAAAGAGAGAGTTAAGAACTCTCAAGCAGGGAGTTGCTGCTGTCCCTGCCCCAGATCATCCCTCGGCGCTCTGGAGCTTCCCAGCCTGGTTAAGCAGCGAAACCTCCGGGCTTATCAGCCCATCAGAGCAGTTGGGAGACAGTTGAGTGTCTCTGGGGCGCTGATAGCAGGGAGGCCTTTGCTCTGGGAGATAAAACCACCCTCCCTGAGCAGCCAGGGGAGGCCGTTGGGTATCTCAGAGCCTTCCAGCCCCTCCAGACACACCCTGGGCACGTGGGGAGGGTGAGGAGCCAGGCTGGGGCTGAGGGCACTTAACTGAACCCCTCGCTATCGTCCCAGCTCTGCTCCCTGGGATCGTTTCTCTCGTGTTGATCAAGGCTCTGCGGTGACCTCGTTGCTTCACCGAGCTGTAAACAGCCAGACAAAGCCTGGTGTTTTTGGGGATGGATTAATTCAGGAGAGGAAGGCGCTTGGGGAAGGTGTTTCAGCCTCTTTTGAAATGCACGACAGCTCCGTTTTCTGCTTGAGCGGCTGCACAGCTCTCACTGAAGGCTTCAGGAGAGTTTCGTGACGTCCCCTGTCCAATTTTGGGGGAATCAGGAGTGTCTGGAGTGCAGCCATTCCCTGCCAGCTCCAGCCAGAGCTCCCTGTGTCGCCCCACAGCAGCAAATCCAGGCTCTGGTGGTTACCTGGCACCTGATATTCAGGTGTGGGCAGAAAGTCCAGGCCACCTTTACCTGGAGGAATCAGCAGATCCCAGTCCTGCTCTCGGGGTGAGGAAGAACCAGAGGCTGCAAATCCAAAGCGTTTGGAAACAAGGAGGGCAAATATTGTGGTTGGTTTCACAATTTCTGTATATATTACATTAAAAAAAATAATTCCTTTACATTTTAAAGGCTGCTTGGGCCCTGCTCAGCTCAGTTGAGAGAGGGATGAGCACCCTCCCCAGGCAGCACAAGGCTCTCTGAGCTCCTGCTCTGTTTTCCCTCCCTGTTTTCGCCCATGGGAAACCACCACTCTCCCAAATATAGATGTTTTCATCCAGATAAAGGGGAGGGGGTTGGGGTATTGTTAAAAAACAATCCAGCCCCGAGGCAGAAATCTAAAAGTGGTGCAAAAGCATCGCTCTTTCTCACAGGCCGGGGAGAGAACGGCACTGGAACAACTCAGCAGTGTCATCCGCGGGCAGTGTCTGCCATCTACTGGCACCGAGTCCTGCAGCAACTCAGGGAACAGACAGGATTTGGGAAAAACGGGTATCTTTGAAGTTCAAAAGCCCTTTTTCTAGGAGAAACATTACCTGGTTTGGTCTCGTCAAAAATATTGAGGTCGTAGAATGGTTTGGGGTGGATGGGACCTAAAAAATCATCCGGACCATGGTTCCACCAGACCAAGTTACTCCAAGCCCCATCCAACCTGGTCTTGGACACTTCCAGGGATCCAGGGACAGCCACAGCTTCTCTGGGTGTCCTGTGCCAGGGCCTCAGCACCTTTACAGTAGAGGATTGTCTTGATAGCAAAGGATCCTCTCCTCAGTAAAGGATCCTCTCCCCGGCAAAGGATCCTCTCCCCGGCAAAGGATCCTCTCCCCAAGTTTTTGAGGGGGTGGATACCCCAGGCTTTTGCCCAGGGAATTGTACAAAGCTGTGGATTAAACACCTCTGTGCAAATACCATTATCGGGTTTAAAGTCTGCTTTTGCCACCTTCTTTCCCCAGAGAGGTTTGGACACCGTCCCAGAGCAGTGAGAGCACCCATCTATGGGGGAAACGCCCATTTCCCAGAAACTGTGACATTTCCCAGAAACTGTGACATTTCCCAGAAACTGTGACATTTCCTGAAACCTTTTTCTTACCTGTCTTCTTACACATAGAAGCCTCACCTACAAAATTAATCTTCATACCTAACTTGAATCCCCAAACCTCTTCTAAACCACAACGACCACCAACAAAAATATTTGTATTTTTTTTTTTTCTCTGCGTCTTATTGCAGCTCTTTTTGCTTTTCCTTCCCACCATTTATCTTTCACAACACCAAGCCTTGCCTGTGCTTCCTGTTTGGCTGCTGGTTGGTAGTTTTCTCATTTGCTGTTATTTTTGACTTCCATCCAAGCTTTGTACGATATTAATAGCAGTTTGCAGAGAACTGTAATCATCCTCAAACCAGCCCTAATATTAGCAGAAGTAGCCAAGAACTGTTGTCATGGCCTGAGGGGTTTGAGCAGTGAATTTTCTCCTCCATCCTGCCAGTTCTGCCCCAACCCAAGGAGCCAAAACATCCACCCTGCACCCAACCCACACAACCCCATCCTGGCCACCACAGGCAAGAGAGGAGCAGCTTGGTCGAGCCCAAATGCACAGAAAGATGCTGAGAAAGAAGATGCTGATGTGAGGATTCAAGAATTAGACGTTATTGGTTGACTAATTAATGCTTCAGTCTAATCAAGATAGAGCAATCACTCATTGTTCATCCAGCAGTGCTAACACTAACAGCCAAATTACTCATTTTCTATTCAAGGTTGTGAGTAATAGAAAAAAAAAAATAAACACAGGGGATGAAAGCATCTACCCTGCTCCTCCAGCAGTAAATTCTCCTCCTCCCTTTGCGCTGCTGCAGTGACTCATCAGCATCCTGAGGGGGAATTAGTGATGGGTTTTTTCTTCTTTCCTGGGAGGAATATGATTTTAAGGCTGGTGGTTTCTTCCTTCTCTGTTTAGAGTCTACTCCAGGCTACGTTTTAAATGCATTTTCTACTACTCTCTCTACCTGAATCTTTCTTCCCAGGGCTGTAATCCCACGTTACAGCCAGATATGCCTCGTGTCCTGCATTTTACCTGTAGTTTTTCTGCCACCTCCACTGGTTTCTGCCACCTGCCAAAACCTGGATGGTCACCAATGAATTCCCTGGGGAATTCATTCACCCTGTGCTCTGTCAGCACCTCCTGCTCCTTAAGGAAGAATTTGGGTGCTCCCCTCTCCCTCACACCAAACTGTGCGAATGCCATCACCATCCCCTTTTCTCTGGGCAGTTGCTGTGAGAGGCAAAGAGAAAAACTCCAGCAAAGCTGCCAGGGCAGATCCAGACGAGCTCTGGGGACAAAGTCCTGCAGAGCCACGCGGAGCCTTTGGCTCCTCACGGATAACGGTGATGCCGCATTTCCTGCATTTTACCTGTAGTTTTTCTGCCACCTCCACTGGTTTCTGCCACCTGCCAAAACCTGGATGGTCACCAATGAATTCCCTGGGGAATTCATTCACCCTGTGCTCTGTCAGCACCTCCTGCTCCTTAAGGAAGAATTTGGGTGCTCCCCTCTCCCTCACACCAAACTGTGCGAATGCCATCACCATCCCCTTTTCTCTGGGCAGTTGCTGTGAGAGGCAAAGAGAAAAACTCCAGCAAAGCTGCCAGGGCAGATCCAGACGAGCTCTGGGGACAAAGTCCTGCAGAGCCACGCGGAGCCTTTGGCTCCTCACGGATAACGGTGATGCCGCATTTCCCTTCTGATGGATCCTCCATCACCTTCCACCAGGAACTTCCTAAAAGCTGTCACACCAAAGTCCTTTTCAGCAGGGAGGTCTCCGGGGGGGGAGTTCAGACCCTGCTGCTCTGACCACAGGGTTCCCTTTCTTGTCTCTCCAGACCGCAGTGTCATTTCATGAAGGGAAGGTGATAACTTCAAGACAGGAAGAAGATACTTTCTTTTTTGGTTTAAGCTCTTTCAGTTTCGTTTCCTCCTAGACAAGTGGTTTCATCAGACTCCACCCAGCAGAGATCTCCCCTATTTAAAGGCTCAGTCCACAGGTTACAGACTGTCCTGCCCAGGGTCTGCTTCAGCGTGGAAGAGGTGCAGCCAAAGCCATCGTCCCTCCACGGTGACATGACACCCGCAGCAAAAATGAGGTGAGTGCACAGCATCCATTCTTGTCACAGCTCCCACAGCCACAGGGTGTGGGTGGAGAAGGCTCAGCACAACATCCTGGCTCACAATCTCACCGTGGTTAAGGCTGGAAAGGTCCTCTGGAGGTCACCTTGTCCAACCCCAACTGCATCCAGACAGCTTTGGAGTCTCTCTGAGGGTGGAGTCTCCATAACCTGTCCAGGAAAACTGTGCAAGGCCTCTCTTCTTCTCACAGTTAAGTTTTCTGATGTCCAGGTGGAGCTTCCTGAGCTTGGTTGTGCCCTTCTTGCGCTGGCACTGGGCACCACTAAAAAAGCCTGGCACTTCTTTGCACCCCACCCCCCTTCAGGCATTTCTACAGCTCTAAGATCCCTCTGAGCCTTCTCTTCTCTAGGCTGAAGAGTCTCAGCTCTCTCATGGAAGAGACACTCCAGTCCAGTATCTTCTTGACCTTGTTGGGCTCTTTGTTGAGCCATTTCTTCACCCTTCAGCTGAAGACACAACCCCTGCTTCCTTCCCAGGGAAGGCCAAGAAACTTTCATGCTGTGGGTGGGGCTGGCTCTACCTTCCCTTTTTGCAGCCCATCCAAGGGCCTTGTTTTAGATTAAGAGAGCAGCCCTGGCTCCAGGCACTGGTGACTCCATTCCTGGCTTGCTGTTCTCCAAGGGAAAGGCTCACAGAGAGCTCCCTGGAAAATGGGCTGATTGGAACAACCAATTGGATTTGGAGGTTCTTTAGTAGCTTGAGTGCAAGGGATGTGTTGAGCAACCGGAGAGAGAGTCCCCTCCTCCACCTCCCTTCCTCTTTTCCCTCTGCGTTGGCATCCGGGGGGGTCCCACCCTTCCATAACTCAGCATTTCCTGTCTCTTTGCAGCAAGGAGCAGCTGAAGGAGAAGCTCGATGCCCTCCAGTGTCACTTCACCTGGAAGCTGGGCGTTGACTCCTTCAATCCTCCGCACGTCCTGCAGAAGTTGGACGTTGAGATCAAACACACGGTCCACCAGAACCAGGTGGCTCTCCTGGGGCTCCAGGCGTACCTGCAGCAGCTGAACAACCAGAGCACAGAAGCTCTGCAAAGCCTCCGAGCTGCTGAGGAGCGCAACAAGGAAGAGGAGGAGGCGGCATCAACGGCCGGCTCTTTGATCATCTACGGGAATTACGCTTGGATTCATTACCTGCAGGCCTCCTATCAGGAGGCTGAAACCTGCCTGGAACGAGCTCAGCAGCTCTGCCCAACTCCTTGGGACGTGCGGCTGATTCCGCACATCCAGGCCCAGAAGGGCTGGTCCCTCCTGGCCATCAGAGCCCGCAACGGGGAACGGGCAAGAGAATGCTTCGACGTGGCCTTGATGCTTGAACCAGAGAACAGATCTTTCCGTATCGGGCTTGGAATGGCTCTTTATTCCTCCTGGAGTTTCATCTGGCATTCCGATATTGCGAGCGAAGCCATAAGTGGGTTGGAAAGAATAGTCCAAGAGCAGCCAAACAACTACAGAGCCAAAATATATTTGGCCAGGTTACTTGAACAAAAAGATAAGGAAAAATCAATTGGTTTGGTCAATGATTGCACAGAGAACAGCTCTGACCCCGAGGTCCTCAAATTATCAGTTTTGTTCTGGATGCCACGGTCGACAGAGCGAGCGCTTGAGATCATCCAGCGAGCCCTGGAGCAAGACCCAGGTTACCACCTTCTCTACCAGGCCTTGGCCAAGGGCTACAAGCAACAGTGGCTTAGAGCAAGCGAGGAAGACAAGGATAATATACTGGATGCAGCCATCAAGCACCTCCAGCAAATTGTTCAGACGCATCCAGACCTTGACCTCACACTTGTCAAGCTGCAGCTGGCAGAGTTCATTGGCGTAAGAGACCCGGCAAGCGAAGAAAAGATCTACAAGGAGCTGCAGGAGAAAATCAACACCCTGAGCCTCAGATGCCGCCAAGCCCTGAATCTCTTCTGGGGAAAGTTCTTCCTCTACCGAGGAGGATCCCAGGATAGGGCGAAAGCCAAGTTCATGGATGGGTACATCATTCTCGTGCAGACAGACCAGAGGAGGGACTGCGGGCGCAGACTGAAAAAGATGGCTCAGATCTACCAGCGCAACGGTGACACCAACGCCGCCAACGCCATCCACCGCTTCCTCGAGGAGGCCGACCGGCACCTGCCCGGGGAACTTGCTGCACTCAGTTTAGATGATGGGGAGAGCCCTGGCCCACAGAGAGCAGGGCATGACTTTTTCCAAGGTTAGAGGGCCAAAAGGATTGTCTGGCTCTGCACAGCAGGCCCGTCCCTCACATGGACATGGAAGTTCTGTCAGCTCCTCACATCGTCCCGTTGCTCAGCCTAAAATCCAGGCCCAGTCATAGTGCCCAAACCTTACACATGCTGCTGTGTCCTGCTTCTCCCAGAGGGAATGGAACCAAGATTGTGCCCAGGCCCCGTAAACCAAATTCTTCAATCTTCTGCAGGTGTGGACCTGTGCCTCTCCCTTAGAGCCATCGTTGATCAGAACCAAATGAGAATGGCAAGGGCAGAGTGAGCAATCAACTCATTAATTATAAGAATTCTACCATTTGCAATGAACCTGGAGGTGGATTCCTCCACCAGATCACTGAGAAGCCATGATGAGGGTGAAGCCCTTCTGTGCAGGACACAGATGGTCACTGGCCTGTCCAAATGCATTAAACACTGCTGATTTAGGAGCCCACAGGGGTGATTTTATCTGCACTAATCCTCAGAAGCACACGCATGCCTGCCCCTGTCTGGACACCAACCAGAAGCTTTCTTGTACTGCTTCCCACCAGGAATGACATTTTCATCCCTGTTTCTGGAGCCAAAGCAAGGCTTTTAACATTCTTTGATCAATAAATATTTATCTGCGTGGTTTCTCTTTGTTGGCGTCTCCTTGCAGCCTGAAGCATCCGGAGCATGGAACGCTAAAGATCCGCCCTCTCCTCACTCTCCATCCCTCCAGGCCCTTCCCACTTGGAATTTGTGCCCTTCCCTGCAGGCACAGGTGGGCGCCACCCCTCCCAGTCATGTCCCCAAAAACTGCCAGGGTCACCTTTGTGCCCAGCAGTACCCGAGTGGGGGTGGCTTCCTCAGGTGTCCCCAAACCCCACCTGTCCCCACAGATCAGTGCCACAGGGACCAGGGCAGATGTCCCTCAGCAGGTGCCACCAACAGTGACCTTGTTTCTGCTCCAATGAGGAACAGGCAAGGACTTTATCTGGGAGAAGATGCTCCAGGAAAGGACCAAGTGTGCCCAGAAACAGAATTTGGGTAAGGAGAACACACCTTGGTGCCCCTCTCGTGCACATCTGGTGTGTCTGAGAACCCAGAGGGCAGAAATGACCCCTTGGCCAGGGGCCCAGCAGTGGGACTGCACCTGAGTACAAACATTTCACAGCCAGACCTCACAATCACGGGGAAAGAGAAACACCCCAGGCTATTTCATCTCCCCACACAATAGTGGGGGCCAAACCTGTTGTCCTCCTTCCTCCTCTGGACCCAGGAGCCACAGCCCAGGGCAGGATCCTGCCCCCAGCAGCAAAGTTGGCTGGGATCAGTCCTTGGGGCAGAAGTTCCTCAGAGAGCAGCACCTCGACCTCTAGTGAGGCCACTCATGCCTGGGTGAAAACCTCACAGCACAAGTTAAAACCATGAGCCAGACAACAGAAAACTGTGGGTCATGTAAAACATCAGGATTTACTTCACTGAACAGTCAGGACAGTTTTCCAGAGCTCAATAAAAAAAGTCACTTCACAAACTTGTGTGTGTTCCACAGGTGTCTTCACACAGCTCTGGGCAAGGTCCCAGATCCTGACCTGGGAAAGCAGGACTCCCACCCCACTGAACCCCCCTCCTTCCCCTCACCAGCAGCAGCAGCAGCAGCACTAATTCCTTTGGGCCACCCAGGAATCCTTTGGCTTTACATCTGCACCATCCTCTATAGAATTTACCCCTTTCAAACACAGCACCAGGAAATGTTCCTTCAGAGGAGCCACAGTCCCTCGGGCAGTTCGTTAAAGAAAAGCTTTTGCCCACCAGCCCAATCCAACACTGCCATCCTCAGGATTGCAGCTGCACCACCAGCCAGGTGGGACTTAGACTCTGTGCTGATGGAAAACCAGGATTCTGACAAAGTTCAGACGCTGCTGCATCAAAAACATCCTACAGAGTCCTAAAAACACCAACAAACTGACCCTCATTTTGTGGCTGCTCTACTTCATACAGGGAGAAAACCAGATGTTAGTGAAAATGTTGGTTCTCTAGAGTTTTTTTAATGATTAACACTGAACAAATCCTGCTGATTACTGCCATCACCAATACTACATTCAGCACAGCATTAGATAATAAAAATAAATTGCACTATAAAATCCCATTAAATGTCTCAGTTAAGCTGAAAGATAAAAGGAAAAACATCATTTAATATAAGCTGTTAGAGGCCATGGAGACAACCTGTATTTCTTCTACTTGTGAGCATCGGTGTGCAAATACCAGGACAAGACCAAGCCCAAGGTCTTCACTTCAGCATAGGAGAGGCAAAGAAGTTACCCTGATGCCCAAGATGAGTTGTTGACTTGCTTTTGCTCCCAAATCTAATTCAAGAGAAACACAAAGAAATCAGCTTGGAATTTTGGACACAGAGGTCCAACACTCTCCCTTTTCCCAGGGAACATTCACCAAACCTCCCAGACAGTATTCCTCTCCCTACCATGAGATGTTTGTAACCCACAAGGCAGCTGCTGCTCCCACAGCACAGATTAAGGGAGGGTTGACCGAGTTGGAAGTGCCCCCTAAAAGTCTCATTTTAGTTCTCCTTGACCACCCAAAATCACCTGCAGTCATTCCAAACCTTGCTGGACAGCACCCACTGGCACTTACTTGGGGGTGGTCTTGCTGAAGGTGGAGCGGACCCTCTGGGACAGGGAGCTGGACGAGGGTGTCTTGGAGAGCTGCTGCTCTGGGGTGGTGAGGGGTCCCAAAATGCTCACTGCCAAAAGAGAGCAGCACAGTGTGGGCACAGCTGAAGTTTTCTTTGCCTTGCAGGGAACATCAGGCATTCCCTGGCATCTGTCAGAAGCACTAGACACAAATCTGGCATTTCCTGGCACACTTTGCTTTTCCCTCTTCCTCCACGAAGTGAGGAGTGGCTGGCTCCAGGCTGCTTGGATTAAGGGCTGTTTTTAGTAACAGAGCAGAAGGCAGGGTTACCTTGAACATCAGGTGTCCGTGGAGTGGAATAGGCATTGGTGTTCTCAATCACGTGTGCTGGGTCAATGTTCTCCTGCTCCACCATCATCAGCTGGCTCCAGTAGTCCATGGGCAGCAGCAGAAGTCGCTCCACGACCTACAGGGACACCTGTGAGCCACTGATCACAGAACCAGGGAACGGTTTGGGTTGGAAGAGGGAAAGTCACCCAGGTTTGTCCCACCTTGGGCTGACGCTTCGTGTCTTGCAGGAGGGTCATGGGGTCAGGGTCTGGTACCGCGTGGGCAACGATCGTGGGGCCAAAGACTTTGGCCAAGTTGGAGATGTCCATTTTAGTATCTGGGCTCTGAGCCACCCTGCATTAAAAGAAATTAAGAAAGAATGAAGCTTTGCCCCTTCAATTGTCATACAACTCCCCTGCCCCATACATTTTGTTCCAGAATGAAGACTTCATGCTCACAAGCAGTAACCAGACCCAACTGGAAAAAGCACTAGTGGAGAAACCTTCCCATCTCAGATCACAGAATGGTTTGGGTTGGGAGGGACCTTTGAGATCACCTGGTTCCAACCCCCCTGTCCATCAGAATGTACCTCTGCAGGTGGACCATGAGGAAAGCCAAGGTGTCCCTATTAGCCTGAGGAAGTTCTCCAACTGCTTGGTACATAGCAGCGATGCTGTTGTCCTCATCTGGGATTTCTAATGGGAAAAATTAATATTTAGACCTAAGAAAGTGCTCCCAGAAGCTGCAGCATTCCCCTCACAGCCACAGCTACCCTGAGAAATAAGAAATCCAGAAACTCCTCATGCTGTGTTAAAAATCTTGTATCCTGCCCAACCAGAACTCAGGCACGAGGGCTCCACAGAGCACCTGCTGCCTCACTCGACAGCAAAACCACAACCATCAAGCCTCAGGAAAGAATTGGAGTTGTCACAGATTAATTCCTCACCTGCAGCTTCCATGAAAGTCTTGTTTAACCGGAAAGTGAGAAGGGGCTCCTTCAGGCTGCGCAGGAAGTCCTTGAGGAGGCCGCAGATGGCGTGGATATCGTCCACTTTACTGAGCAAAGGGATACTTTTTGCTCTAAGAAACTTCTCTTTCAGCTCCCTCACAGTCTTGTCACAGCCAGAGATGCGGTAAAGGCCTGTCTGTTAGCACAAAGCTTTGCTCAGAAGAGGTCAGCTGATGTTTTTCCACCCCACCTTCTCACCACACCTGAGTCACCCAGCGAGCAGCACAATACACACCAGAAATAAGGGGTATTTGGGTTAACAATTTGCTTCCCCAACAGCACAACCCATTTCATTAGCAGCGTTTCACACCTCATTTTCTTCTTACCTCATGCAGCCCTCGTTGCTCGATCTCATTAACACAGTGCACGATGATGGAAGGGATCATTGGAGGAGTAGAAGGGACAAAATCCATCAAGGTGCCCTAAAAGACAGAAGGGAAAATAAAAAAAAAAAAAAAAAAAAAAAAGAGAAATTCAGTCACCAAGACATGGAAAATACTCTCTTGGGAATTCACAGCAAGATCTATGGTCTGAAAACAAGAATTGTTGCTCTTCTCAGGACTGATGAAGAAACATCACATCCATCAGCACAACGCTGCACCGCCTGCCCGGAGCTGCCACCTTCCCCACTCAACGCCCTCCTACCATCACACCCCTACACCCCCTCCCTGCTTGTGGAATGATGCATTAGCAAGCTCATTTGCATGTTATTATGCAGCTCTGAGCAACAGGAGCTTCGCTGGGGAAGGCAAAGCTGGAGCTGAGCAAGTCCCAATCCAAGGTGGACCCATCTGTGGTGGCCCCAAGTCAAGGAGGGCCCGTCTGTGGCGGCACCAAAGCCAAGGAGGGACCCTCTGGGGTGGCCCCAAGTCAAGGAGGGACCCTCTGGGGTGGCCCCCAAGCCAAGGTGGGACCCTCAGGGGTGGCCCCCAAGCCAAGGGGGGACCCTCTGGGGTGGCCCCCAAGCCAAGGGGGGACCCTCTGGGGTGGCCCCCAAGCCAAGGGGGGACCCTCTGGGGTGGCCCCAGGCCCAGGGCACAGACCCACCTCGCCAATGCGGACCGGAGTGCCCGTGAGCGTGGGGATGCAGGGCAGGGGGCAGCGCTCCCGGCACTCAGGGTGAGCGACCACCCGGCAGTCTCTGCACTTGAGAGAGATCTTCCCAAACTTGACTCTCTTCCCACACGGAACGCACGATTCTGGCTTGATAACCTGGTGATCCAGAGCACAGAGGGAGAGATTAGTGTAGTGTAGTAACTCAGCAGGAATTAGACTGGGGAACAGTTCCCTGATCCATGCAGGTGACTGGTACAATTCATATTGACCTGAGATGTAACCACAGAATAACCTGAATCGCAAGGGACCCACAGAGATCATCAGTCCAGCTCCTGGCCCTGCACAGACACCCCAACAATCCCAGTCTGAGCATTGTCCAAATGCTCCTGGAGCTCTGGCAGCCTTGAGGCCATGCCCATTCCCTGGGGAGCCTGGTCAGTGCCCGACCCCACTCTGGGAGAAGAACCTTTTCCTAATATTCAACCCAAATCTCCCATGACACAGCTGGCAGCCTCTCATCACACACACTTCAGGATGGAAGGAGATGCTTTTCCAAGCTCCTCCTGCCTGTAGGACCCACCGTCTTTGACACAAAGTCATGCAGCCTCACTCCCCCATTGTGTTGTGGGGTGCTGGAGCCATCGGTGTCCGACTTGGACTCCAGCTGCTTACTGCCTATGCTGGACTCGCTGTTCCAAGGCTGCAAAGGACCTGGAAGACACAAGAGGAAGAGGCTGACTGGCTGGAATCACCCTCTGCCCCCCCAAAAGCATGGG
The DNA here is from genome assembly GCA_034509425.1 of Eopsaltria australis. Lineage (NCBI taxonomy): Eukaryota > Metazoa > Chordata > Aves > Passeriformes > Petroicidae > Eopsaltria > Eopsaltria australis. The sequence goes on from JAVTVJ010001406.1 coordinate 84,697, forward strand.
CATCATAAACCAGGAGCAGCTTCCAGGTCCTGGAAGGAATAATGAACATTTCGGGATAGCCTGAGTAGCTGTGTCAGGACAGGACAGAGGTGTCACACGTACCGCTCTTCCTCCGGCTCCTCCGAGGGTAAGGCACAGTCTGGATGGTAGAAATGGCTTCAATTGGGCCACCATCGTTGGGGACCATCAGAGTGGTCTTTGCTACTATGGATTCATTAGCCTGGAATGACAAATACACCAGTGACAGGAATGCTGACAGAACTGGGGAGTTCCAGTCCTGGAAATAGGCAGGAACTGTGACCAAGGGCACACAAATCCAGCTGGGACCACCATACCTGGTCTGCTGTGTTGCTGATGGATCTGGATTTCTTCTGAGGACCTGGGGGGCCTTCAGCAAACTGCCTGGAAGAGCGCTGGAAAGAGAACACATCCTTGTCTAGGAGCAGGAATGCTGTTAATTGGGCATTAGAGTGGTCCAGGATAATTAGAAGGACTGAACATCTCATGCATCTGTGGTGTGTGCAGACCAGTCCTTCAGTGGTACCTCTGCTTTGTGGCAACCTTCCTTGGAGGTGCCAGCAAGAATTAGGGAACCTCAATATGCTGCTCTTTCAGATAATTTTCCTAGCCAGCTTTATAATTCAGTTCAGAAAAAAAAGAAACCCGACCTAAGAAAGGAGGACAAAAGAGCCCTCAAACTACACACACAAAAACCAGCAACTAAGCAAGTCCCAGACTCTTCCCAGCTTCACTAGGAGATGGTTTCAGGCTCTTCCCCACCTGTATCTTCTGCAGATTAAAGCAGAACAACCACAAGCTCTTTTGTGCAATAGAAAAATGTTGATTTCCTACACCACTTGCCCCTAATCTGGGAGCTGTTAATAATCTCCCAGTGTTTTCTTGCAAACAGCACAGGATATACAGAACTCCACTCATTTTCAGTAGACAAACAATGACATCAGACCTAAATTTCAATCTAAACCCCCAGAGCAGCAGCAGCAGCACATCCATGCGAGGTCTGACTGTGCTTAGTGGCTCAGAGGTCACTACAGGTGGCAGTGAGGTGACAGATGGTGGCATTGTGGCAGCCAGGGGGAACAATGGAAACCGTGACAGGGAGCAATTGAACAATACCCGCTTCTCTCTCCTCTTCAGCCTCACAGCTTTCACCACCGAGGAATCCCAGTCCTGGGGGAAATACACAACATTGGTTAATGGTAAATACCACACAGCCCCTGGCCAGGGCTTTCAGCAAGATTTAGCCAACAGCACACCCGGGAAATGCAAATCAGCTCAGCCAGGTTAATACCCCAGTAATTTAAACACAAAGGGTCCCTGAAGATCAACCCCCTCCCCTCGGGCGTTACACGAGAGGAGAACTTCAGAATGTGGAGTTGCATTACCAGTGAGTCATCGGTCTTGTCAAAGCTGATGTCTGACAGAATTGAGCCAGATTCATCTATTGTAGACAGCCTAAAAAAACAAAAATTAGAAGAAGCTTGTATCAGTTTGGCTTGCAGTCAGTCACGGTTCCAGAACAATCCCACTGACTCAGAAGAGCCGTATTTTAAAGTGGAACAAAAAGGAAATTGTTGACATGGGTGAGGAATGTGTCACAGAGGCCGGCAGCTGGATTGATGTCTGACACCTCAGATAAAATGTTGTTTCCCTACCTTTTGTTGCCTGAACCTCCCACAGAAGCCTGTGGCCTATTCAGGAAGGCAAGGACAGACCTCTGCTCCTCGCTGAGCTGGATGCTGCCGGAAGCATCACACATGAGCAGCTCCCGAATCAGCTGGATTTGCCGCTCCTGTGAACACAGATACAATCAGCAGCTGGATACGGGGTGTTTAATTACTGTAAGACCCGAGCAAGTGCTTGAGATACCAGAGATAAACTCTCAGAACTTGTGTCAATGGACTGCTAATGGCTGCAGGCAGGTAATGGCAGCTCAGACAGGTAATGGCAGCTCAGCTCCATCAGCAGCCAGTCTCCTTTCCCAGATCAAAGCAGAAGGCTGCTCCGAGGAGCTGAGCCAATTCCTTGCTTTTTCTATTTTTTTTTTTCTCTTCCCATGAGTGCCAGTCCTCATTTGCCACTGATCAATGCAGTTTAATCGCCTTGCCTCCACACTCTCAAGAGCTGTCGGGTAACACAGGAATTACTCACCAGCTTCTCACAGTCCATTTCGGCTTTTTGCCTCCTTTTGATCTCCACATCCACCTGATTGCGGGCGTGTTTCAGCTTCACGTCCAGGGCACTGCGCTCAGCTTCCGTCTTCATGAGGAGATCTTTGTACCTGCTGAGCTCCTGCTCCGTTTTCTGCCATTTCCTCCGGTACTCCTCAAAGTTCTTTGCTAACTGAATAAACTCTGGGAAGAGAACACATGAAGCCTTAGCTGGGCAAGCAGAGGAGCAGCTGATATCTGTTGACACACAATCCCAGGATTCCTGAGGTTGGAAAAGACCTCCAAGGTCACCGAGTCCAAGCTGTGCCTGATCCTCACACTGTCACCCAGATCAGAGAGCTGAGAGCCACACCCAGTCCTTCCAGGAATGGCAACTCCAAACCTCCCTGGGCAGCCTCCTCCAATCCCTGACTGCCCTTCCCATGAAGAAATTCCTCCTGATGCCCAACCTGCTCCAAACTGAGGCGTGGAGAACCCAGCCTTTGAGCCAACCCAAGAGATATCCATTTTTCAGACCAAGCCCTTCCCGTCAGCACCAGCCACAAGAACTGGAGCACGAGAAGACATTACACAAAACCAGTTTGCTACAAGCACAACGTGGCCCTGCATAAAAATTCAGCTGGGACTCGATGTTTCTCAGTAAAGAAAAAACCCTGATTGGACTGGTTTCAGCATCTTCAGCAGATTCTCCAGGAACACCTCAGGGACAGAACTTACGGCATTCGTCTCCTTCGCTCAGAAGCTCGGCCTGGCGCGTGAGCTGCTCGTAGAGACCCCGCAGGTTCACCATGGCCACCTCCATCCTCCTGCCAAAAAAAACCACAGCTAAACAAGCAGCCTTGCCCTTCCCTCCCACCTCCGAGCAGAAAGCAGCCCAGAGAAAAGAGAACCAGCCTCGGAGTTCCTGCTTTCAGGCGGGTTCGAGAAGCTGCACGAACTAAACTCATGTTTTATGGAGAGATAGATGCGTCTGCTTTTTTTCACTGGGAATGAAAATCCACAGCTCTCCACAGTTTATGGATAACTGAGCCTTGGAGAGAGGCACATCTGCCCACCCTTAGTGCTTCCACTCTCCTCCAGAACAGCACAGAGGCTCAGAACCCAAGGCAAGGTGAGGGATCCCGAGTCCTTCCCTTGGGAAAGGATACAGAACACAGCCCATGCCCTGCCTACAAATGACTTGGTACTATATAGGCCACTAAAAACCTGCAAGTTTTCAGCACTTTGTAAGATAAAAATAGGCGCAACATTCCGGGGAATTTTAATACAGTTTTAAATTTAGCTGCATTTTTAACTTACAGCTCCTCCCGCAAATAGCTGTTAAAATTCAAGCAGTCAGCACATTTCCCTCAAAACAGCAGCAACAACGGCATAAACAGAGGCAGCGAAGGGGAAAGTCTCCAGCTCAGCAAGACAGAAATGACTTCACTAATGCAAGGGGTGGCAGGGGCAGGAAGGGCTGGGAAATGAGCTGGTGCTGGAAGGCTCGGGAGAGGCGCCAGGAGGGAGCACACGCCAACACAGAAGGCTTTGAGGTACCTGATTCACAGGTACGGGCTTCACAGGCACATCGATACCTCGATAGTTTCTGTATGAGGTGGACTATGAGGTGTGGAAGAGCTCGTAGCTCGCAGCACAGGGCACACCCAGCTCGGTGACTTAAATTCCAGCACCAGCATCACCATCAGCGCGACCCCCGGGGCTGGGAGGCTGCAGGGACCAGCCCGGCCCGTACAGCGAACGGAGCTCCGGGACCACCGGGGAATGGGCCTGGGCGGGTCCGGGATCCGCCGTTCGCCTCAGCCCTCCGGATCCGCCGGTTCCTCTCAGCTCTCCCTCAGACTCTGCCTCACCTGAGCCCCCCAGGCTCCCCTCAGGGTCACTCCCCTGGGCTCATCCCCCCTGGTCACTCCCCAGGCTTCCATCAGCCCCTCAGGGTTCCCTCAGGGTCACTCATCTGGGCCCCTCGGGATCTCCTCAGCCCCTCAGGGTTCCCTCAGCCACCCGGGATCCCCTCAGCACCTCAGGGTCACTCACCTGGGCCCCCCGAGATCCCCTCAGGCCCCCGGGATCCCCTCAGGCCACTGGGGTCCCCTCAGGCCACTGGGGTCCCCTCAGGCCACTGGGGTCCCCTCAGGGTCACTCACCTGGGCCCCCCGAGATCCCCTCAGGCCCCCGGGATCCCCTCAGCCCACTGGGGTCCCCTCAGGGTAACTCACCTGGCCCCCCGAGATCCCCTCAGGCCCCCGGGATCCCCTCAGCCCACTGGGATCCCCTCAGGATCACTCACCTGGGCTCCCCGAGATCCCCTCAGGCCCCCAGGATCCCCTCAGAGTTCCCTCAGCCCACTGGCATCCCCTCAGGGTCCCCTCAGCGTCACTCACCTGGGCCCCCCGGGATCTCCTCAGCCCCTCAGGGTTCCCTCAGGATCACTCACCGGGGTCCTTCGGGATCTCCTCAGCCCCTCCGGGTTCCCTCAGCCGCCCGGGATCCCCTCAGGATCCCCTCAGGGTCCCTCACCTGGGCCGCGGCTCCGGCCCCAGCGGCGCGCGCAGCCCCAACCGCCCCGCGCTCCGGTTTGAATCCGCGCCGCCAGCCAATCCCCGCTCTCCCCGGCTCCCCTCCCGGCCTCTCATTGGCTGAGCTCAGCCGGCTCCCTGAAGCCGGCCTGCCGCCATGTCTGCTGAGGGCAGCGCCTTCATGCTGCGCGGGGCGAGGCTGCGAGCGCGCTGAAGCCGCCCGGGCGCCATCTTTGCTGCTGGCAGCGGGCGCCAGCGCGCGTTGCTTGGCAACGGGAACGCCGGGCGGGCCTAGGGCTACCAGGCCCGGGCCTGCTCCTTGCCCAGCGCTCCTGAGGGGCTGTTCCGGGCTGGAAAATCCCTTCTCGCCGAGGTCTGGTTGGTATTTCAAGCAAAATCATTGGTACAGGGTGTGGGTGGGCCTGAGCCTCCCTCTCTGCTTCTGCAAAAGGTCTGTGCAAGGGGCTGGATGCAGCTGGTGCGTGTTGGAAAATTCACCGAAATCGGCGCGAGGATGTTTGTGAAGTGTTGTCACTTGAGAAAATACGATGCCTCGTCTCGTTTTTGTCTCTAAATGTTGATTTGAGTAACAGCCGGCAACTTACGCCAAAGGCGAAACCCATTTCGAGCCACAGACGAATCTCCCCTGTGCAGGCGTTTAATATGCAAACGGATAAAACCCAAACCCAACAACTACACAAAGGGAATTCGCATAATCATAAAATAACAACGTGCTTTAATCTCTTAAATCTGAAACAAAACAGCGGGTAATTGAAGAATGGATATTAGCAATTAGAAAGCGGAACTAAATGCTTAAAATTGCGCGGTGGAAAGGGGAGTTCATAAAGCAGATTGCTCTCATCATCCAGCTGCTTTTGTTGGAGCTGCTTTATTTAGGGTATATAGTTTGTTTTAACTTAATAATAATTAATTCGTAATAGATTGTAAAAAGCCTCGGGATCTTTGGGAAAGTAAACATTAATGAGGCTTCCTTGGAGAAGAGAGCCAGAATTATCTAGGCCTTTATAAGGGAAGGCCTGGAAGAGGCACAATGGCCAAGTGAGGTTCTGACCTTGATGTATGACCTTATGGTACAGGAAAATCACCCAAAAAAACCCAATTTGCCCCTTTTTGGAAAGAAGTTGGAGGTCGAAAGTTCTACCTGGCTCTTCCAAGAGCCTCCTGTGCAGGTACATCCCCCGTTTGTGAGGAGGCTCAGCCGTTTTGGGCCTCCTGCAGCTCCTGCCTGTAATTAAATCTTCCCAGCTAAGATGCCTCTATTGGCAGATCGTATTTATAGGCAGGCGAGTTGTTTTAGTGTCGTTCTGAAGAGTTAAGGAGGCTTTTGCTCGTGAGCAAATTCCGTTCCCTCTCGAATTCTCATCCTCAGCCTCGTGCCAATAAAAAGGAGCTTTATTTTAGACGGTGCTCGGAGTGAGTTACTGCAGAAGGTGCTGGGCTGGTGTCACACAAATTGCATTTTCTTCCATTTGTGTGTGTTTGAACAGCGTCCTTCCAAATCCTCCTCTGAAGGAGGAGGGCAGCACCCCAAAAATCCCCTCAGAACCCCACTCCTGCTGGGTCCCAGGCCCTAAAACCTTTGTGGTTTCATCCTCCCCCTGGCTTGATGGATGATGAGAGCAGAGAGGTCAGCAGCACCTTTCATTTGGAGCTTTATTCCACGGGGAGAAGAAAGGCAGAAGGGCTGAGGGCCTTTTCAGGAGCTGCTTTATGGCAAAGTAATTATATTCTCTTTTGTTTGTGTCAGGAAGGGGGGTGGGGGGGGGAGAGAAGCCTTGAAATGTCTCATCTGGGAAACCGTTAATAGAATTTATGCTAATTTGATGATTCCGGCGATTACTGGCGGAAGCACTTCACATTCTCAGGCAGCAGAAATTCTCCTCCAGCTCCTCCCGCAGCCTCACTGGGTTGGTTTTCAGCCCATTCTCCTCCTCCAGCCACTGCAGAGCCTTCACTGGGCAGCACTGGGTGACCCCAGGGTGTGACCCCAGCGAGTGACCCCAGCGAGTGACCCCAGCGAGTGACCAGGGTTGGTCCCAATGCCCATGAGATCCCTGCTGACCCCATTCCTCGATATTTTGGGGAAGAAAACCTGCCCCAGAGCCTCGCTGTGTGAGCTAAGAGCAAAGCCAAAGCTCTCCCTGCCAGCCTCATCCTCCTGGTGAAGCTCTGCAAACACCGATCTCTCTGCCCAGCTCCTGTAATTAACTCTGCAATTGCAAACCCATTTGTGCAGCTTTGTGCTCAGGGGAAACCTTTATTAAGTTGCTTTTAATCCAAAACCTGTTAGAGCACGATGGTCTTCATAAACAGTCATTCAAAAAAAAAAAATTAAAATAAAAGGGTGTGCAGGGGGGAGGAAATGGAATTAGAAACTTTAAGACAGCAACCTTTCTCCAGGGGGGAAAAAAAGGGAGAAAAAAACTATTTTAGGTGCATTTCTCTTGATGCATTAATACAGCAGGGCTGTTAAAAAGGAGTTGCTCAGAAAAAATCCATCAGGCTGAGCAGGGAGGGCAGCTGGGATTTAGCCAGAGGAAGATGGACCTTTTAGAGAATTAATTCCTGATTTCTCCCGGCCAGCCCGAGCCAGAGGCCGGCAGATGGCATCAGGCTCATGTGCTGGGTGGGAGCTGCAGGGCCTGGGCCATCCCTCAGCACGGCAAAATGTGGCCAGAGCATCGTCCTGGGGGGCTGGGAGGAGGGGAAAGAGGGGCTGGAGGAGGGGAAAGAGGGGCTGGGAGGAGGGGGATGAGGAGTCCATGGGGTCTGTGAGGAGGGGGATGAGGAGTCCATGGGGTTTTTGAGGAGGGGGATGAGGAGTCCATGGGGTTTTTGAGGAGGGGGATGAGGAGTCCATGGGGTCTGTGAGGAAGGGATGAGGAGTCCATGGGGTCTGTGAGGAGGGGGATGAGGAGTCCATGGAGTCTGTGAGGAGGGGGATGAGGAGTCCATGGGGTCTGTGAGGAGGGGGATGAGGAATCCATGGGATCTGTGAGGAGGGGGATGAGGAGTCCATGGGGTCTGTGAGGAGGGGGATGAGGAGTCATGGGATCTGTGAGGAGGGGATGAGGAGTCCATGGATCTGTGAGGAGGGATGAGGAGTCTGGGGTCTGTGAGGAGGGGGATGAAGAATCCATAGGGTTTTTGAGGAGGGGGATGAGGAATCCATGGGATCTGTGAGGAGGGGGATGAGGAGTGCATGGGATCTGTGAGGAGGGGGATGAGGAGTCCATGGGATCTGTGAGGAGGGGGATGAGGAGTCCATGGGGTCTGTGAGGAGGGGGATGAGGAGTCCATGGAGTCTGTGAGGAGGGGGATGAGGAGTCCATGGGGCTGTGAGGAGGGGATGAGGAATCCATGGGAATCTGTGAGGAGGGGGATGAGGATCCATGGGGTCTGTGAGGAGGGGGATGAGGATCCATGGGGTCTGTGAGGAGGGGGATGAGGAATCCTTGGTTCTTTGAGGAGGGGGATGAGGAATCCATGGGATCTGTGAGGAGGGGGATGAGGAATCCATGGGGTCTGTGAGGAGGGGGATGAGGAATCCATGGGGTCTGTGAGGAGGGGGATGAGGAATCCATGGGATCTGTGAGGAGGGGGATGAGGAATCCATGGGATCTGTGAGGAGGGGGATGAGGAATCCATGGGGTCTGTGAGGACGGGAATGAGGAATCCATGGGATCTGTGAGGAGGGGGATGAGGAGTCCATGGGGTCTGTGAGGAGGGGGCCAAAGGGGCCTGTTTTTGCTATCAATCCAACAACAAATTAAGTTTATCTGTGTTATCCCACCTGAGAGAACCCGGGACATTTCCTCCACCAGAAGAGCACTTGGATGGGATGAGCCAAACCCTCCATCCACCCTCTCTGCTCCTCGCAGTGAAACTGTGCATTAATGTCAGCAGAGAAGCCACGGCCTCACCCTGAACTCCTTAAAAAACAAAGGGAGTCTCTATTGCCTTCATCTGGCTTTTAATGAATGACCTCTTGTCGCCGGGAGCTGCGTGCGGTGACAAAGGACCTTTGTGGGCCGATATTTATGATTTCATTTAAGCCTGGGAGTAAGCTAAGGGAGAGGGCTGGAAAATAAGAGCTGAGCTGATGGTTCTGTCTTTAAACTCAAGGGATCTTTATCTAGTTTTTGTGTTAATACAGTTGTCATCTCTTAAATATTTGAGCGACTCGCAGCCGTGAACGCTCCCACGCCGGAGGGACGCGCGACATTGAGTCCGGCTCTCCCAAACCCACACCCTCCTCTGGACCCGAATTCTGGGGAGGGAGGAAGGCTTTGAATTTTCCTAGAGTCCCCCAAACCTTGCCCACACACGCTGTGAGTGCCCATGACCTGCTGGAGGGGGGCCCCGGGCTCCGACTCCCCTCCCCACGCCAGCGACTTGCCAACACTGATAAATTTTTGCCTTTTCCTTTCGGCAGGCCTTGGTGGAGGATTAAACAGCTGGGAGTCGGGAGTGAGAGCGTGTCCCCTCTCCTTTGCCATGCAAACAGAGAAAATTAATCTTCCAGCTTCCTCTGATATTTGGGCTGAATTACAAGCTGGGAGCGGAGATAAAGCGCGGGCGGAGGAAGGCACAGGTACAGCGGAGCCGGGCTGCTGGCACAGGCCTTTGTCCGTGCAGATAACGCTCCCCTCCTGGAGTCATGCATAATTCACCAGCCCTGCCTCCCTCGTCCTGGTCATCCCTCCCTCTGCTCGCTCTGTTCTCCTCCCAGAGCAGCTGGAAGCTCCGTGTCCGAGCGAGGTGGAGTGCGGTGGGTGCAGGACGCGCTGGTGTGGGAGCTGTGCTGTGTGTCTGTGTGTGCAGGGACATCAAACCTCAGTGGCAGCGTGGCTCTTGTTGGGACAAAGGTAAGGGGACCTTGTCCCCTCTACCTGGAGGCTGATGGAGCAGGGGGGTGACACCTCACAGCCTGTGCTGGCAGGGGACACCGGTGTCCTGCACCGATTCCCACCTGCAGTCCTGCCAAACCACGGCAGCACATCCCCTCCTGCCAGGACTGCGCTGTGTTTGAAATGCCCATCACATCCCTATCTCCCTAAATCCCTCCATGTTCTACTTGGATAGAGGTTGCATCCTCTGGGATACCAACCCAGCATTAACAGACACCAACTGCATTTTATTTGGTCGATCATCCGCAGGCTCCTCTGACAGAACTGTGCCACACAGAGCGGGAAAGCCGTGGAGGTTTTCCACTGCCACCAAGAGTTCCTTTCCCAGAACAAAGCAGGGACAGCCTCGGTCACTCCCAGCCAAGCAGTGAATAAACACACACACACACTCACACACACCTGCTTAATGATTTTTTGCTTTGTAAACGAAAGCGGTGCCATGAGTTTAATAACCACTGCTTGGGAGTAATTGGGGCGATTATTGTATGGCCCAGGGGGAAAATTGCAGCTTGTTATCTCCAGGGAGTAGCATTAGGATCCAGCAGATAATCAGGCCGTTATTTGTTGCACTTCAGATGACATTTCTTGTGGATTTAGAAACGATAGCGATCAAACCACATTGACAGAGCTGCTGCCAAACTGCGGAGTCCAGAGACCTGGAAGCTAAATAGCACCTGAAGCTGCCTGGGACAGCTGCTCTTCCAGCAGGAATAACAGATTTCTGTGCCACATCGAGCTCAGAGACACTCAGGCCTGAGCAACACTCATCTCTTCTTTAATTTCATCTTTTCATAAGAGAAACAACACTCAGGATGAGGATGCAAAGGAGGGATATCAGCTCTAACACGCCACCAACCAGATCTATACTCACACTCAGTGATCTGGTTTCTTGAGACCTTCCCTCCTGTTTCTCCCTCTCCACCTCAATCGATGGCCTCTGCCTGTCCCCTCGCCTCCAGCAGCTCTGAAATTTGAGGCTTGGGCAGGAGCTGCAGCATCAGGGCTGTTGTCTGCATGGTCCTGCAGAGACCAGCGGTGCTGGGCACCCTCCCTGTGCCACGACCCCATCCCCATCCCCTGAGCAGCTCTCATCAGTAAGATTTTTGTGCACCCCCAACAGCAGCTTTCAGCCCCTCGAGGGTTCCTGGCCTGGGGGAGCCAATTCCAGCAAACCCAGACGTGGGTGGGAGGGCAAGACACAGCTCCCAGTGATGCTGCCCCAACAGCAGCCCCGCTCCTGGCACCCCAGTAAAAGGGCATTTTTAGCAAGGCTAATCCCAGCCAGAACCCCTGGCAAGCTCTCTTTTGTTGATTTGCAGCACAGGAGCATCCCCAAATCCTGGTTTGGGCTCCAGTCCCAGGGATGGGCTCATGACAGCACCTCGGCCCCTACAAGACGCCAGCTCCGAGGATCCTGCCAGGTCTGGGGAGCTGTGAGCCAAGGCAGCTCCGCTATCGATCCCCGATCAATGACAGCTCAAGGCCTGGAAATGACAGCGCCTTTCCCCAGCCCTCAGCTCCCAGCCCGAGCTGGAAGCTCACGCAGAGGTTTAGCGATAATCCCAGGCAGGAGTGGGGACGGGAAGAGCCTCTTGCAGCAGGTGGGTTGTTTAACAAATTGGACGCATCAAGAGACAAAAGGCACGGAGGAAGGAGATCTGGTAGGACCGGACCTTTATCTCTGGCACGTTGGCCGCCAAATCTTTGTGCAATATTTATCAAGGGTGAGCGGACAGGAGAATTGGCAGTCGATGCATAAGTGAGGAATTAAAGCCACTGCCATCCTTATCTCCCCGGCAGAGAGGCGAGGGGAGGGGTGGGCGGGAGCTGCGAGCCAGCCCAGGGCAATCGACTTTGAAACCATTTGTGGATTTAACGAGTCCAAACTTTATTAGCTCAGCTGATGGGGAGCAGAGCAGAAGCACCAAGAGGGCAAACCAGCACATCCACATCCTCGGGGCTGCCGGAGCTGAGCGCTGCCTCCGGGCAGGCATTTCCACTGGGAAGTCACTTTTGTGTCACTGCTCAGACCTTGCACGGCTGGGGGATGTGGCAGAGCTGCCCCAGAGGCTCCAGGTAAGGAGTCTGTGGTCTTTCAAGCCGAGTTAAAATTCACTTTTAAACCGAAGAGTTTAGCAGCTGCTTGCTGCACTTCCTTTCTCTCCTAGTTTCTCTCAGCAGTGAGACAAAGGCAGGCGCTGCTCTGCCCTCGGGATCGTCACGTTTTGCACAGTCAGAGGCGCAGCTCCTGGGGAGAGCAGACACTGCTCGGCACTTCCAGCCACCCTGGGAATCTGCCCCGGGAGACACAGCCAGGAACAACGCAGGGGAAGGGATGGATACAGCCATCCATCCATCCATCCATCCATCCATCCGTCCGTCCGTCCATCCATCCATCCATCCATCCAACGCCGTCCATCGAGGGGGTTTGTGCAGAGCCATCCCCAGGGAAGGCAGCTCAGCCCCCGCCCGGGTGCTCCGGCCCCGCCGGCTGCGGAGGGCGAGCAAAGGGCTGCTCCATCGCCAGCATCCCCTGGGAATCCCCAGTGATCACATAACGGCTGTAATTAACTCGATTATTGGCTTTTCTTTTGCTGAGACTGCACGTTCAAGATGGGCTCCATCTGCTCCTTGAATGGGCCTGGCTGATGCGGGAGGGGGACAAAGCCCCTCCTTCGAGAGAAAAGTGTCATTTCTGCCAACAGGGGACAAGGACAAGGCCGAGCAGCCCCTGGACAGTGGCTGTGGGTCCAGCTGCCCAAATCCCACACCCCAAACTCAACCTCCTCCCCCTGGGTACCCACCAGCCCCAGCCCCGGCTCCACCGGGGCCATCAGCTTCGTTAAATTGTTTAAGGGGATTTGCATCTCTCTGTTTAATTTCTCTTCAACGCAAATAAGAGCCCGGGAAGCCAAGGGGGAGATTGCCGGACTGCCGAGAATCGGGCGGCTGCTGGGAGGAAGATGAGCTGATCTCTGTGCCTGGAGCATCCAGTGCCACATCCCCTCCCCGCATCACTCAATCCCTCCTGCGGAAATGGGACGCGAGCACTGAGAAGCGACACCACCGGAGTAATTCCCAGCTCCAGCCCTTTCCAGGCAGGCTCCCCCTTTGGCCCTGCCGTGGTTCTCATAAATCCTCCCCAGGTTATTCCAGCCGCTGTCACGGAGCCGCGGCAGCAAATCTGAGCTGAGCTGGGAGCAGCAGCGCACGTGGCGCTCGCGGGTCCCCAGCACCCATCTGCACCGCCTTTGTCTCCGCAGCCTTTGAGCTGCTCTTCCCCTCCTCTCTGCTGCAAAGAAACGCATTAGTTGCAACATTGCTTTAATTTGTTTGCCAGCTTTCGGAGATGGAGAGGCTCCTGCTCCCATCGGTGCCGTTTGAGGATGCTGGCGGCGTTAACCCTTCGGCTGCCGCAGCCCCGAGCTGCTGGAGCGGCTTTTGCACACCCAAAACACACGAGCTGCCTCCTCCAGCCCGGCTCCGCAGCCGACCTGGCCCTTCCCAGATGGAGGGATCCATTTCCCCTTCCAGCTACCCTCAGCATTTCCGTAATGAGATGAGTTTTGTTGTGACCACAACCAGTGTCAGAGGGAATAAAAGAAAAAGTGATCCCGATGGGCTCTGTGGCAGTGACAAGGACACGAGGACAAACAGCCGCCAGCAAAGCCAGGGCAGCACGGGTGGAGAAATGGTGTGGGACGAGTGGGGCAGCACAGGGGAACGGGCTGGGTTTGCACCCAGGGAGGGGCTGGGGGCTCCTGTTGTCCTGTGCCACATCCTGGGATGTCACCTGTGCACCCATGGAAGGGCAGGGAGTTCCTGTTGTCCTGTGTCACATCCTGGGATGTCACCTGTGTACCCATGGAGGGGTTGAGGGTTCCTGTTGTCCTGTGTCACATCCTGGGATGTCACCTGTGCACACACACCTGTGTGCCATGACCTGCTCCTGTGCCTTTGGACACATCTCTGGGAACACAACAGGGACATTTCTGCTCAGGTAGCTCCAAACCAGCTTCTGATGTGGATGTCAGAGCAGGAAGAGAGCAAGGAGCCAGGAGGGAAGGCCTTGGGCAGCACTGCAGCACCGCTGGCAACCACACAGATCCCTGCTTGACCCAGCATCCTGTGGAATGAGTTCGTTTCGTCTCCTCCCCACATTTCCAGGTCCAGGTCCCATCCAGCCTGAGCATCTTCAGCCCCTCCAGCCCAGGGCAGCTGCCCCAGGGCTCTGTGTGTCCCAGGAGATGCTTTCTCCCAGGAGATGCTTTCTCTGGACACTGGGTGAAGCCAGTGGGGACGGCAGCAGCCAGCCAGGGTGGAGTTTGTGCACAGGGGAAGTGTTTCAGGACAGTGCTTGAGCAGGAGCCAGTGGTTTTGCATCGCCTCATGCTAATTGCTCGAGCTAATGAAGCCACACACCCATCCTGGTGATTTTCCACAGGGTTTCCATCCGCCCTCTGTTTTCAGGGTGCTTTCCGCAATTCCGGAAAGATGCGGCCGATTGATTGCGAGATTCCGGGATGGGAAAAGAGTAGGAAAAAACCCTGAAGGGGCTGCAAAAATCACACTCAGCCTCAAAGCAGGTGAGGGGCAGCCAGATGCAAGGGTGACGAGCAGCAGGAGGAGGAATTCCCAGCTATCCAGCCCCAGGAGCGCAATGTTGGTGCAACACAGACTCAGCGTTGTGGCTCTTCCTGAGGCTGCTGCTGAGGAGCTGTTCCTGCCCTCCCACAGGATTCCATCCCCTGGGAATTTGCTGCCTGGCTCTTGGGGATGGTTCCTGCTTGCCAAAACCCCAGGAGAGCCCGAGCCACATTCCCCATGGCTCTCCACCACAAGGTGCACGGTTGTTAAGCAGTTCAACCTCCTTTTCATCCCGAGCGCAGTTCTGAAGGTTTAAATAGAAAGATATCAAAATAAAAGATAATCGTTGAGAAAGATGAATAGGGGGGAGAAAAAAAAAACCCCATCAGCACGGAGGAACTCTTGTCTAATTTCTCACCCACGCAGAGCACAGCGATATTAGTGCCTTCAACTCTGGTTCGTAAAAGCTTTCATGGCTTTATTACCAGCTCCCCGAACAGCTTGTCCTTTTAATAAGCCGAGGCCTCCAGATAGCAGATCTGCCCATGGGAGATCCCATCAGGACGTGGTTAATCCAGGCAGAAACAGCAGGAAGCATCATCACACTCACCTGAATAAGGAAGCCCTTATCTGAGGCAGGAAAAGGTTAAAACCCACCCCCAAAATGCAGGGGGAGAGGGGAGGGAGGGAGAGCTGAGCCTCCTGCGGGCGGGTTAAGCGGTGCTGCCGGGTGTCCTCGCCTTCCCCGACAGCCCTGCCCTCCACAGCCGCTGGCATTGGCGAGGGAGGCCTTTAATTATCCAAACTGCTGCCCCTCACAAAATTAAATGCTGCTGAGGATGACTCAGTGTTTAATGGACTGGCTGCTCCTCGCGCCGGGAGAGCCAAGCGGGTGCGAGCGAGAGCACGGCACAACACGGCATAAATCACACGGAGACACCGCTCACGGGGCCCGCTGACCCAGCGGCTCGGAGCAGCCTCTGCTGGGTTTAAACAGCGGTGTTTCCACTCAGGATAACCCCGGGGGGAACTCCTGGGAGCAGCAGCTCCAGGAGTTGCAGCTCGACTCGCCATCCATGCTGGCTGTGACCCTTCCCCAGCTACCACCATGTGGAAGCGCTTGATTTAGAAATCCCACGGATTCGCCGAGCTGCCTGTGCTGGGCTCTCTCTTCCCGGGATTTCGATGCGGTGCTTTCCCTTGGAAAGGTCTCAGCAATGGTCAGATGTGCTTTAGAAGGCAAACAGGTGCCAGAAGATGTGATACAAAGCTTGTCCCTGCCTTTGCTCGCTCGCCCAGGACGGCACCGCGCTCCAGGCCAGCCCAAGCCAGCATGGCAAGAAGCAGCTCCGTTAATAGCCTCGTTAGTCTCACCAAGATGCTGAGGCTTTGGCTTCCAGCGGATAATTAACGATGTGCTCATGAATTAGGAAACCCTGGACCTCTACCAGGATCTCTGTGGAGGCAACGGAGCTGCTCTTGGTTCAGAGCTGGAGCAAAGCGCTGCCTCGAGGAGCAGCACAGAGCAGTGGGAAAGGCCAGCAGGGACTGGAAGAAGCCTTTTTTCCCCCCCATCTTTAATGGCAAGACCCGTTTTTCTCCAGGTACCCAACACCTGGAACTGGAAATCAGGAAAAATTTCTCCGTGGAAAATGTTGTCAAGCCCTGGCACAGGCTGTGCTGGGCAGTGGTGGGGGTACCACCCCTGGAGGGATTTAAGACTTGTAGATGTGGTGCTTGAGGACGTGGCTTGGAGGAAAATCTTGGAAGTTTTTCCAACTTAAAGGATTCTGTGCAGATACGAGAGCCCCTAACGCTGGAGCTGCCCCACCAGCGAGAAAGGCACATGTAAGAAATCCTAATAAGGCCCCCACGGTGCCTCATTTGAATACAATTTACTGTCGCTAATGATGCTGATGGTTGTTTCCCCAAGCTAGGAAGTATTTGGCCCCAAAATGGGCTCCTGGAAGCAATTTCAGACGGCAATCTGTAAATGCTGGAGCTGATGGAAGCAATTTGCAACCCATTAGCAGAGATCGGCTGTGAAGATATTTTACACATCACTCACTCCAGGTTTGAGGGGGGGGGGGATGGAATTTTTTCCCCCTCTCCTTTGGAATTTTTTGCCCTGGGTGGGGTGAACACCTGAGCGCTGCCTCTGCAGCCCCAGCAGCTTCGCCACGCTGGTGAGTTCTGAATTAAATCTCTTAGATACACAAATACAGCCCCGGACTGCCAGGAACCCCCAGAGCCTCACACCCCAGGAGGCGACACAGCAGTGCCCAGCACCTCCAGCACCCACAGGATTAATTGACCATTATTAATTAATTTGCCCCCTGGACAGCGGTGAATGCAAATAAATAAGCAATTTGCAAGCCAGGGCGGCCTCCATGGAGGGAGAGATAGCGCTGCACAACCCCAAAAAAGCATGGAAAAGCATCACTTATCCATCCTTGCCCTGGGGATGCCTTTCCAAGAAGCAGGACGGGAGCTGGTTTCCGGAACTGGGGTGTGGATGGTGGAGCAGGGACAAGCTCTGCTGGGAAGGTGAGAAAAGAGCCCCAAGGCTTGAGTTATCCCTTGGCCCGAGCTCCCGAGGTGCTCCCAAGACGCGTCGGTGCCTGCCTGTCTGCCGGAGCCTGCGCTGGGAGCCCCAGCTCCGCAGCACCTTCCCTTAATTACTTTTTTCATGCTAATTAGATCTGAGGGCACGCTGAGGGGAGTCCTGGTTACTGAATCTGTGTTTTGAGCACCCGTCTTTGACAGGAGGACTCCGCCACAGCCACCCGTCACTAACGCACCCCTTTGAGCCTCGGTGTCTTGCGGTTATCACCTGGGGCTGTCACCTCCTCACCCATCCCACAGCCCCCGGCTGGTTCCGCTGTCGCTCCCAGCAGGAATTAACACAACCCTCACGTGGCTTCCCCAAAAAATAACACGGAAACGCTCCCAGTCCCCACGCTCCACTCGATTCCAAGGATGCAGCTGCGTTCTCCCTGGCCCAGGGCCAGCGGTGAGGAAGTTTCCTCTGGCCCGCTCTCCTCCTCCCTGGCTCCTGTGGAAAAGGGTCTTGGGGTGTTTGGGGTCCCAACAACTCCACGAGACGCTCAGGAATCGATCTCAGTCCAGGGCACGCAGCAGAGCCTCTTCCCTGGGGTTTCTTGTGCACTGGAAATCAAGGACTCGCAAGAACATCCACGTGCTCACCTGCTCCAGCCTGAGACCTCCTCTCTCCCTGCCCGGCCCGCGCTGCCGGGGGATTTACTGTCAATAAAACCACTGCAGAGAGCGACTTCTCATCTGGAAGGAAAGAAGGAGGGGGGGGACAAATTTCTAAATGTCCTTCTCCCTTATCCCAGCGGCACATCCTTCTCCGGGCTCCCATCAGCAGCGCTAATGGAGGGACAGCTATCAGCAGGCAGCTGTCGGCCCGGCGAGGAGCGATGCCGGCTGCAGAGCGGAGCGGAAAGGGAAAAGGGGAGCTGGTGCCAACTGGGAATGCTAATGCTGCTCTCCCGGCCTCGCAGCCACATCCCTGCGCCCGGCAAGGGGGGCGCTGGCTCAGGGATTGTCCCTGTCCCCCACCTCTGTTGTTCCCAGGTGCTCCCGAGCGGGTCCCGCTGTAAAACCCAGGGCTCCTGCTCGGGCAGGGCAGAAGATGCTCCAGAAAAGGACCAAGTGTGGCCAAGCCGTAGGATTTGGGGACAGGGCACGTGTGCCTCACCCGGCTGTGTCCCAAAGTGCCTGCACTCCCGAGTTCGCTGCGGTTCAGGTGGGGACACCGTGCTGGGAAGGCACCTCCGGGCAGGGACACAGCTTGTGACACCCCTGGGGTCTGGCTGTCCCTTGCCAACATCACACTTGTGAAGGACATTGAAGCATCCTTTTTCCATTTGACTGCAGCCACCTTACTGGGAGCAGTGGGCGGGCGCCTGCTGCAGCCTGCGCACCCCGAGCCGCTGCCGCGGGGGCTCAGCTCGGGTGACGAGGGCACCCCGCTCCCCGGGGCTGTCACGGGGTGCGGCTGGAGGCACCGGGAGATGCGCTGGCACTGGAGGGGAGCTGGGCAGTGCTGTGCAACCCCCCCAGCTCTGCCCCGGGGAGGAGCAGAGCACCCGGTGCCTCCTGCCCCGGGAGCAACCGGGGGACAGCGGCAGGAGGACGATGCTGGGGAAGGGGCGGCGTGTCCTGAGCAGGGCAAGGGCCCAGCGCCTCCAGCAGGGCCAGTCCCTGTCACTGTGACAAGAGTGACAGGGAGCAGCCACAGGCAGCAGAGCGGGGTGCACGGGGCGAGCCCGGGCTGGACACTCGAGGACACGCGTGCCCCGTGGCTGGAAGGCCACCGGTGCCCCCCAAAAGGAACAAACCCAGCGTGTCCCCAGCTTGGGGCCACCACGGGTGAAGCCTGAAGGGCGCGGCACGGGACACACGGGTCAGGGCTGTGTGGGGGGACCGGGGGGGCTCCGGCAGAGCGAGAGAGGAGCCGGAGCATCCCTGGAAGGCGCTGGGGGATGGGAGCGGCACACGCACACGCACACACACATTACCCACATGCACACGGCAGCAGCACCAACAGCCCCTGCCAGCGCCTGCAATCGCTGGAGCGCCGCTCCTGCGCCTCTCCCTCCTCCTCCTCCTCCTCCTCCTTCTCCTCCTCCTCCTCCTCCTCCTCCTCGCTGCCCACCGGCCTGCGGCACCCCTCACCCCTCCGCGGCCTCCGGCCCCACCAGCGCTCAGACAATGACTTCATGCGGATTATGCATCTGAAGAAATCACCAGCTCCCAGATAGCCACAGGGGGAGGTATCCATGTGTTTGGCAGGGAAGCAGCCTCCTGCTCGCCTTCCTTCTCCTCCTCTTATCTCCCCGCACACGGCAGCTGCCTCCTCTCCAGCGATGGTCGCCTGCGGTCCCCCCGCGCGGCGCTGAGCGAGGCCCCGGCGCATCCCCGCTCCCACGCTTGCACCAAGGTACCAACGAGGCTATTTTTATTCCCCCCCCTTCTTTTCCGGTTCACCCGCCGCTGCCGGGCTCGGTGCCTCAGCACCCCCGGTGCCTGCACGGCTCCCGCTCCCGTGCTCCCAGCCGGCGGCGAGAGGCTCATCCCAGCCCCGGCTCCCCCGGCGCAGCGGCAGCGACACGAACCCAGCTCCAGCCACGGCCGCCGGCCCTGATTCCAGGTTTGCATCCTTGATTTCCTTCATCTGTTCGTCGATGCGACGGTGCCATTTGTGGGTGGTGGAGGGGGAGCGGGGGCAGGTGGGAGGGGAGGGGGAGATAAGGTGGGGGGTGCGGGTGGGGAGGGGGGGGGGCACAGCGCCCCAGTCCTGCCGTGGGATGGGGAGGGCAGGGAGGAGGTGGGAGGGGAGGAAATGCAAGAGGCTGCATCCAAATAAATACATTTATGTATAGATATATATATATGCATGTCTCTGTGTGTATATATATATATTTATGTAGGCTTGGGGGCAAAAGCAGGGCACAGCAAAGCATCTGCCCCTCGCGGGCGCGTCCCTGCCCGGGGCTGCCGTGGGCTGGGCACCCACAGCACCCACGAGGCCACCGTGGCACCCAACACCCACGGGCTCCCTTCTCGGCAGAGTGGCCACCCCGGCGTGCCGGCACTGACCATGATGGACCTGAAAGTGGACGAGGAGGAGGTGGACAGCGGGCAACCGGTGAGCATCCAGGCCTTCGCCAGCAGCTCCACCCTGCACGGGCTCTCGCACATCTTCTCGTACGAGCGGCTGTCGCTGAAGCGCGTGGTGTGGGCGCTTTGCTTCCTGGGCTCGCTGGCCCTGCTCGCCCTGGTCTGCACCAACCGCATCCAGTACTACTTCCTGTACCCCCACGTCACCAAGCTGGACGAGGTGGCGGCCACCAGGCTCACCTTCCCTGCCGTCACCTTCTGCAACCTCAACGAGTTTCGGTTCAGCCGAGTGACCAAGAATGACCTGTACCACGCCGGCGAGCTCCTGGCCTTGCTCAATAACAGGTGGGTGCTGGTTCCTTGAGGTGGCCCCAGGTGACGTCTCAGTTAGTCTGGCTGCAGCCAAGAGCCACCAGGTCCTGCTGATGCTCCTGGGCATGTGGCTCCCACACTGGGATGCCCCAGATGGCTCCAGAACAAACAGCTCCCATCCCCAGTGGGCAGCACATGCAACAAGGCCAGGGCCACCTCGGGATCTTGTGGGGCTGATCTGGCACACCTGACTCCAGCACCGTGTCCTGGGTGCCATCACACATGGCTCCAGTGCCATGTCCTGGGTGCCATCACCCATGGCTCCAGTGCCACGTCCTGGGTGCCACCATGCACGGTCCAGTGCCACGTCCTGGGTGCCACCATGCACGGTTCCAGTGCCATGTCCTGGGTGCCACCATGCACGGTTCCAGTGCCATGTCCTGGGTGCCATCACCCATGGCTCCAGTGCCACGTCCTGGGTGCCACCATGCACGGTTCCAGTGCCACGTCCTGGGTGCCACCATGCACGATTCCAGTGCCATGTCCTGGGTGCCATCCCATGCAGCGAGGCCAGGGGTGCCAGCAGCTGAAGCCACTGAGCATGACCCACACCCAGCCCAGGATGGTGCTAGTCCTTGGGCTGTGGGAGCCCCTCACCCATGGCTGTGGCAGCTCCTTGGTGCTGCCGGGCCGCTGTCGAGAGCCTGGAGCACTCCCTGCCCATGCCAACGCCAAGGGGCTTCACCTCTGTCCCCACTCCTGCCCCAGGGGAAGGGTTTTCAGCCGTGACAGCAGAGCTGAGACCCAGCACACTCAGCCCATGTCCCAGTAAGGCCACCACCTCACCATGACGCCACCAAAGGTGCAGGGCAGGTGGCTGGATGGCCTCAACCCAGGCTGGTGCTGCTGGACCAGCAGTGGGGCAAGTGGGATGGGTTTGGAACGTGCTGCTCCTCATCCATCCTTCTGCCACCTCTCGTGTGCCTCTGGGCCACTTTGCGCTGTCGGATGCTCTGGAAATGCCACGTGCAAGGTGGGCAGTGCTGAGCCCGTGCCAGGGTAGCTCCTGCGAACCCCAAATGCCCTTTGCCAGTGCGAGCAGCCACCACAGCCAGGCCTGAGCCTGTCCCTGCTCTTTCCCCCAAGATACGAGATCCCAGACATCCAGACGGCCGACGAGAAGCAGCTGGAAATCCTGCAGGACAAGGCCAACTTCCGAAACTTCAAGCCCAAACCTTTCAACATGCTGGAGTTTTATGACCGGGCTGGCCACGACATCCGGGAGATGCTGCTGTCCTGCTTCTTCCGTGGGGAGCAGTGCACCCCCGAAGACTTCAAAGTGGTGAGTGACCCGTGGGCCCTGCCCAGTGCCACCTTTCCCCCGTGCAAGGAAGGTGTTTGTCCACCTGTAGCTGCTCCTGCCTCCTTCCAGCTTGGGAAGGAATGGCAGCACCCTCCCTAAGGGGGTGAAGCTGGGTTTTGGAGCACGTGTGGCTCCGTGGAGCTCCGTGGGCTGCTCCCACGTGGGCACAGCTCCCCGGGATCGTTCGGGCTCTGCAAAGATTGAGGTTGTGCCGGGCTGGAAGCTGCCATGGCCAGGAGGAAAAGCAGGGAGAGCACGGGTGGCTGAATCCCTTGGGAACACGGATCCCAGCGCTGTGCCCTGCCATGGAGGTTGCTCTTGCGCTGGTGGATCCAGTGCACAATAAAGCCTTTATCCCTGCGCCTGCCCGGCCCCATCCAGCTGGGAATGGAACAGTGCCGGCTATTCGGGTGCTGCCTCATCAATTCGGCAGCCACCGTGGCTCTTCCCGAGCAGCTCCAGCGTGGAGCCCGTGTCCCTGCACTGCTCGGGGTCCCCATCCTCGTCACCAGCCCGGGGATGTCCCCCTCGTGTCCCACGCCGAGCACGGCTGGGGGTGTGCGGAGCTCCCGGTGCAGTTCGGGTGGTTTTAATCATCGGCATTAAATTCCTGTGACGGGCTCTTTCCACGAGCAGGTGTCTGTTGTCAGCCATGAGGCGTTTTATTTGTTAAATGGAGGCACGTTGCAGCCCGGAGGGGGCTGGATCCCCTCCAGCAGGGCCAGCTCCAGCCTGTGCTCGATTCAACGCCGGCTCTTCCCGGGGCACGGCCGCGTTTTCTGCGCCGAACCATCCTCAGGGACCTCCATCCCAGCTCCCTCCCTTCCTCTGTTGGGTTCCAAATCCCTGCGTTCTGCAGCCCCTTCAGCCAAACAGCCTCGCAGCTGGTTTGTTGTTCCTGCCTGGATTCCTCTTTGCAAGCAGGTTGGGATGATTTGATGGATTTGATTAGAGGGAGCTGGATCTGTGCTGGATTTCTGTTGCTCTTTGGGGTCCCCTTGCAGCCTGGCACGGGCAGGTCTGTGCGTGGTGGGGCTGGGATGGTGCTGGGATGGGGTTCTGGCACTCTCAGGAGGTTGTAGGGGATTGTTTCACCAGTAAATTCCTGCTGCCTTGCTGCTCCCTGCACGAGCTGAGCCGGGCTCGGTGCTGCCCTGGGCCTGGTGGTCCTGACCAGGCTGGGGACCAGCACCTGAGCGTGCACAATCACCCCACACCACCCCGGCTTCCCACACAGGGGCTGGGTCCCCTCTGCACTTTGGGAAGCCCCTTCAATGTCCAGGGAAGCTTCTGCATCCAGGGCTGCCCCTGTCCTCTCACCGATCCAGAGGAGACCAAGAGAGATCTTGCCAGGGAGGGTTTGGGGGCTGCCCAGACCCCACAGCATGGGGCAGATGGGGACAAACAGGGGGTTGATGGGGGCAGCCTGGAGGTCAGCGGGGCCAGCCGGGGGTCCCGGGGCCAGGTGGGGGTCCCGGGGCCGGCCGGGGGGCTCGTGGTCGCCGGGCAGTGCTGGCCGCATGCTGATGGGCGGCACGGGAGCAGCGGCGGCTCCGGAGGCAGCGCCAGGGCCCGACACGCCGCGGTGCCGCCTTATCTGTCCCCGGCAGAAGGGAGGGCTCGGGGCAGCCGCGGCGAATGCAAATCAGGGACTGCCGGAGCCCAAATACCTGGGGCGGTGCCGATGAGGCAGAGGAGGAGCCGCCTCCTGCCGGGGTGGGGGAGCAGCGGCACCGGAGCGGGGACCCCCCTCCCCGTGCTGGGGACACTGCCCGTGTGTCCCCAAAAGCACCCACCCGGAGCAGCCCAGGGGGCTGTGGGCTGGTCTCACCCCCCAGGTGAGCTCACAGCATCACCTGCAGCCAGGACAGGATCCCCCCGGCACACCGGGCTCGTGCTGGATGCCGTGGGGAAGCCCATCCTGGGGTGATTTGAGCTCTTCCCACCTCCTCCTTCATCCTACATCATCCCCGGCCACATCGGGGGTCCTGGGATTGCTCGTCCCCCTCCGTGTCCCCCCCAGTGTTCCTCAGAGCTGTGTGTGGGGTACAGGGACACTCTGTGGGCTCAGACTCATCCCACACTGGAGACTGAACCCTCTAAAAAGACCAGGGGGGAACCCCTGGCCCACCCCAGCTCTGCCCTGGCTCTTCACAGCCCCTCCAGCACCAGGGCGGTGTTTGGTGTCCACCAAAGCTCCCCAAAAGCTCCCCAAAGCTCCCAAAGCATCAGGACAGGACAGGGACAGGGATTCACAGGGAGGTGCCGTGGTCTCCTCCCCTCAGCCCCAAAATCCTGGCATGACCTTAAAGCCTGGAGAGGCAAACACAAAGCGGAGGGACAAGTCTTGACCCCCCCTCAGGACACGGGCTGAGATGTCCCCACCCCCAGGGCTGTGCCCAGAGCCTCGCAGGGATGGGACAGGCAGGGGACAGACGCGTTTTCCTTTGCGGGAGGGGGCTCGCCCTCACCGTCGCCCCATTTCGGGGCCACGCTCCCCGACACCCTCATTAGCAGCACGGATCGATGTTTCACGCTTCCTACTTCATTATTTATGAGCTGGAGTCCTCCCTCCGCTGCGGGAACGCGGCCCCGCCGGCTCCCTGCTCGCACCTCCTCCCCTCACCGTGAGGTTCCCCGGGAGCATCGCACATCCACGGGGATCTGCGCCTCACCCCGCAAGGGAAAGGCCCTCGAGTCCCATCTCTGGGCTCTAAACCCCGAGAATTTTCTCATCATCCCAGAGAAAAAGGAGAAACGCAGAGGATGAGCTTCCTCTCCACATCCCGCTATGGGAATTTTGGCTGCAGGAAACCTCGGGAAGGTGCCCCGTGCTTGGGAAGCCCCTTTTGGGTGGTCGGTGCAGCCTGGGAGGACATGAGCGGCTGTGCCTGGGGTGGCACAATGTGCATTTCACATTTTCCTTCTCACACCCCGTGAACCCATCCCAGGGACAGCCCCGTCCCCGGCTCCCTGTCACCGTCCTGCCCCGGGGCACGGTGGCTGAGCCTGGAGCCCTGGGCAGCGTGCACGGGACAGCCTGGATGAGCTGGAGAGGATTAAGACCTCTGGAGCGTTTCCATGAGGCTCCAGGGCTGAGCTGGCACTAGGGAGAATTGAGTTTGACGTGGAGATCATGCCGCTGCCTTGTGCATTGGATTCTGCATCCTCTGCCCTGGAAACACCGGGAGCACAGAGAGAGAGAGAGCCAGGGAGGGAGCGGGAAGGGTCTGCAGCAGTCCCGGCAAACCCCGACCACGCTCACCCTCTCCTCCTTCCTCCCATCTCCGGAGCAGTGCTGCGATGGAGAGCAGATCCTGCTCCCCACAGCACCCCAAAACCTCCCTGCTGAGCCTCCCCACCCTCCCCCTGACCCCACTGCACCTTGGTGAGCCCCACTGGACACCGCCAGACCCCGCTGTGCCCCTCAGACCCTGCTGAACCCCAATGTGCGCCCCAAAACCTCCCCGCACCCCTGGGCTCCCTGCTCACCTCACTCCAGCCTGGGAGTGTTGGAGCTCTGCTCCTGCCACCCCGAGAACACGGCAACTTCTCCCCCTGAAAAAAAAACCCCTCGTGCGGTTCAAACCCGCCCCGTGGGTGGGTGCTGGAGTGTCCTGCAGCACCCATGGGAGCTCGGAGGGATGGGCACGCTCAGGGGTGCTCAACCGAGGGTGCTGCCGCTCCCCTGCTCTCCCTGGCTCTCAGCCCCGCAGGATCCAAGCCCCAACCCCTTCCAGGGGACCCCAAACGCAGCCCCGGCCCCCCGTTGGCCCCACACGGCCCCGCGGCAGTCACAAGCCCGGAGCCCCGTGGCGAGCGGAGCTCCCCCGCGGCGCAGCGTTAGTGGATAATCACGGAGCCGGAGTGAGAAGCATCTCCAACACAGCTGGAGAGACCGGGCGAGGGAATTACTGATACCCAGACATTTCCTGGAGCTTTTGACAGTTAATAAACAAACCGCATGAGTCCATCTGGCTCTGGAAAAACAACTCGGGGATAGCGTGTGGGCACCGGGCACGGCCACTGGCCCCGGATTGTCCCGTCCTGGTTTGGGGCCGGTTCCCAGCAGCGTTCCAGGCCCCAGCAGATCCCGCCTCGGTCCCCAGCGGAGCCGGCGCGTTTACAAATTCTGTAAGACATTCGAGTGATTTATGCAAATCACTCTTTAAAGCGGCACACAGGCTCCTAAATAACTTATAAGCGTTGGAAACTGCTGGCATGGATCTGTTGCTTCCGAGCACTGATTCACCTCGGGCATCCCGGGGGTGCTCCCGGGGGCCCGGCTGACCGTCCTCACCTGGATCACCGGCAAACTCATCCCTCACATCGGCCTCTCCCCAGCAGCAGTTTGACCCCCGAGGTTGCCCCGTTTTCCAGACGAACGAAGCGAACCCAGCGGGACCCGGGGCTGCCTGGCGCGAGATAATCGGAGGTGATGGAGCAGAGGAGCCGCCGCGCACGGGACCGCAGCCCTTTGCTGGTGGTGCCTCGGCTCTCCCGGGAAGCGCAGCGGAGTGGGAGCGCCCCGGCTCTGTTGTGTGCTCAGCAGCTCGGAGATTTTCCGGTATCACTGTATTTCGCTCAAAGCAAATCATCCAGAAAGCAGCCGCGAGCTGTTTCGCCCTCGGGCGCGGAGCAGAGACACTCAAGCGTTGCTCTTCGGCTGCCTCCTTGTCCCAGCTTCACCCGAGCGTTCCCAGGCCTGGCCAGGCAGGAGCACTGGGGAGCCCTCGGCTCTTTGTGGCTTTGCTCACCCCACTCTGCCCCGAACGTGGACGGGAATTCCCGTGGGAAGCCGTCTGCACTTCACTCTCCCTCTGTGCCAGGACAGCGATGCCACAGCACGGCCCCAGCGCGGTGCCTGTGTGGGACCAGCACCTCCAAACCCAGCAGGACTGATCTCGGCCAGAAGAGGATCAGGAGCAAGAGGGATGAGAACACAGCCCTGGCGTGGCCACCACGTGCCCGCACCTCGCAGCCACTTCTTTAGAGCTGTGAATGGCGCATCCAGCACCTCAGAGCTCTGGGAAATGGTGGGATTAGGGGAAAAGGGCTTGCGGGATCACGCTGAGGCTCAGCCGGTGCCATTTGAATCCCTGGCTCTGCCCAGGGGCCGTGCCCGGCCCCAGCAGCTCCCCCTGCCCAGCAGCACCGCGAACACCCAGAGGGGTCACAGCCCCACAAAGCTCTGTGCACACCCAGGGGTGGCACACACACAAAAACCACCTCGCACACCTGGAGATGTCACACCCCGAAGCGCTTTGCACACCCAGAGGGGTCACACGCACACCCCCAAAGCACTTTGCACGCCCGGAGGGGTCCCGCGCTGCCGGAAGCACCACACACGCCCAGAGGTGTCGTGCCAAGAGCTCGGAGCATCTCAGCTTCACCTCTGGCCATTCCTGTTCCTCTTGCAATGCCTTTGCACATAAAGACTCATTAACAGATGAATTATTGATGATTATTAATAAGCTGTAATGGCATCTGTGGCTGCTGGAATGAGATGAGGAGGCTTTCGAGTGGTATCCGACCGCGATGGAGGTGAGGATTTCACAGCTGAGGACGGGGCACGTGTGTCCCAAGGGATCCACGGGTTGGAAGGACAGCCCTGGACAGCACCAGCACGTGAGGGGTTCCAAGTTGTTCCCCTCAGCCTCCCTTTGGTGTTTTTCCCAGCCCCAGGCTGGCCAGCAGCAAGGTGCTCTCTGAGGGATCCAAAGGACCTGTCCAGGAGCCTCCTGGTGCCGTTTTCCCTCTCTCCCTGATACTGAGTCAGGCTGGAGGGGGCAGATCCCCCGAGCCTCTGGAGCCACGGGTCTCCACAGGGAGACCAGGATATTAACTGTCTCATGGCCTTTTGCCTGGCTTTAATTTCTCTGGCTGTTTAGAGCCGCCTGTGTTTTATCGCCTGTGGAGCTTGGCCGGGGCTCCCGAGGCAGCGCTGCAGTTCCTGCTCCAGCCAGGGCTCAAGGAGCTCCTCACCAGCTCTTATTTATTTATACACCCTCAACACTTGGATATTATAACCAATTATTTATTTTTAGAGGGTTTTTTTTTTTCCTGTATGGAGCATTTGGTGTGTTTGCATCCAGGCTCTTTCCCCAAGGACGGAGCTGGGGCAGGGTGTTCCCACCCACTCCGTGATTTAGCAGGGATTTTAAACGCCTGCTTTCCTGGCAGGGACAGGGAGACCCTTCCAGAGCCACCACATGCCGGGGCTGTGTGACTGCTCTGCTCGGATTAGATTAGATTTGAAAAGCGTGATACGTGCGGAGCCGGAGCGGGCGAGCGCAGCAAGGAAACCAGACCGGAACACCGTGGGTTTTTTCCCCCCCTCCAATAAAACCGCCGGCTCGAATCTGCCTGCATGAGCTGCCTGAGCGATTGTGAAGGATGTCGGAAAAAAATCGCAACCTGCTCACGGGTGACTCGTGATCGGCAGGAAACACAGGAAGGCGCTGGGAAAAAGGGTCCGCGGGAATAATCCCGGATGCACGGGAATTGAGCGACACCTCGGCAGCATCCTCCGCGTCCCGGCAGAGCCTTGGTGACCCCTGCGCGGCACGAAGGGGACACTGCCGGCGGGGAAATCACCGCGAAGTTCTCAGCAGCACAAACTGGTTCAATTATAGGAGCGTAAACAGATCCCGGAGAGGAGGATGCGGCGGCTGCGGAGCCGTCACGGCGGATCACAGCTAAAGCTCCAGGGACACGCTCGATTGCCCACGGAGCTGCGGGGGTGGGGGGGGTCCCGGTTGAACCCCCCGAAACCCCTGGGCAGCGTGGCTGCAGGTGGCCTCAGTGCCCGGGGCAGCAGCACCGGCACCCGGCAGGGCTGGCTGGGAAAAGCTTGCCCAGGAAAGCTTTGAAAGATTAATAGAGTTTAAATGGAAGCGTTTGGAGAGGAGATAAGGCTCATCTGATATGAAATCATATGGAACAACGGGATCCAGGGAGGCCCTGGCTCTATAATGAAGTCCACTTAGCACATTACTCACCGTAATGTGCTTTTTATTAAAGTCCTGTGCTGCAGGTGCTGAGTCTGCAGCCGGGAACTCGGGGCTGGAATGACACAGGGACCTGGAGCACCGGACCCCGCCACCAGCAGCAGCCGGGATGCGGCGTGGAAAAGGCACCTTTGGCTTCCCTTTTCCCATCCCTTTTTGGTCCAGGAACGCGGCTCTGGCATCCCCCGGCGCCGCGGCATCACCGCTCCCCGCGGCTGGGGCTGGTGGGCCTGCAGGGACGGGGTGGAGAGGAGGCGGAGGTGGGAAATAATACAGAGGAAAAACTCCTTTTTAATCATCAATTTTTCTGCATTAGAATGTGACATGCTAATCCACTGTGAAGCGTCTAATCTGGGGGATAAAGGGCCGGATAACACAAGCTGCGCCCGGCTTGGCTGGCGGAGCGAGCCGAGGCAAGGTGGCAGCATCTGATAAGGGGTGCGGGATTAGTCCCGGCACAGATCCCGCCTGCCCGGGCAATCCCACCTTGCTTGGCTGCCTCTGCTCAGTCTCTCGCCAGGGTCAGGGAGGGATCTGCAGCCCTGGAGCCGTCCCAGAGCGGCTCATCCCGCCCGGAGCGGCGGTGGCAGCTCCGCCGGTGCCTCCAGCACCATCTTGGCAGCTCTGGGAGCTGCAAAGCGCATCCCGGCTCCAACACACGTGGGAAAACTCGTTTTTCTTCCTTTCGATTCGCACGCCCGGGTGCGTGGTGGGAGCAGGACGGCCCAGCGGTGAGCTCTCCATCTACCCCAAATGTCCAACCCCACGTGGGCTGCACCTCACCCCATCCCTTCCCAGCAGCGAGCTCCGACCTCCGGGCACCCCCGGGGATGACGTGGGCAGCTCAGCCCCGGCTCAGCCAGTCCTTGGCAGGGACGGGCTCACAAAACCGAGCCGGGTCCAGCCCCCGGGGCGCTTTCTGCGACAGCCTCCCCGGGGCTCGGAGACCTGGGATAACAGAGCTTGCGATGTTGTTTTCTCCTCGCCTCCTCGGGGATTGGTTTATCTCTATGAATAACTCCATCCCGGCTTTGATCTCCTCTGCCATTAAAGCGTGACAGGCTGTGAAATGTGCTGTTGCTGCCGTCAAATCCCGCTCCCACTCCCCCCCCCGCCGCCTCCGTGCTCCCCCGCTCCGGGGAACCTCCTTTCCCAGGCCCGTGAGGAGCCTGCAGAGCAGCGAGCGGGGCCGAACCGCCCCGGGACAGCGGCCAAACACGGTGTTGAAGGCAGGAAAAACCCATTTCCTTCTCCCACTCCGCATCTCTCAGCGCGGCGGGGAGGAGGGCACGGAGCATCCCCGGCCCCAGCGCCGGGTCGGGTGTGGCGGCATCATCCCAGCACCCGCCACGGGGGCTGATGTCACGGCTAATTATAGCATCCCCCGTCCCTCGCCCCCGCCAAAGCTTTACCTGAGAGAGGGTAAAAATAACTCCTGGCGAGGGAGGAGCTGGAGCGAGCCCAAGGACTCCTCCAGCATCTCCAAAAACTTGCACAAACCAGGACGGCACCCCCCTGCCTTCAACACGCGGCCGCGGTTTGTCCCCAGTCTGGGGGTCAGGACGCGCTCCCCTTGGCGCTGGTGCCACCGTGCTCGAGGCTGCGGCCGTCCCCGGTCACCTTCACCCCGGCTCGGGTGTCGGCTCTGGGACAGGTGGCGGTAACCGGAGCCGGGCCGTGCTCGTCCTCCCGCCCCGCGCGGCTGCTGGGAAGCAGCCCCGGCGCTCCCCGCGAGCTGTTTAAGCCGAGCGAGGCAGGTTAATGGCCCCAGTCGATGATGGAATGTTTTCATTACAGCATCTTTCTCTCTCTCTCTCTCTCTCCCTGCTGCAATTGCTCCCAAGAAGACACATTAAAGCTCCCCGCGCCGAGGGAGCGGATCCGCCCCTCGCTCGCACCGTCAGGGGCTGGCTGATGGCTCCGGGCAGCGCCGCTCACCTGTCCGAGCCCTGCCGGGGCTAAAAACCCCCCTCAACCTGCAGTTCCTAAATTCCATTTCCCTTCTCCTCTCCCCGCTACAGCCACGGGAATTCGGTGCCAGAGCTGGGAGCACCAGAAATCCCACCCCAGCCCCAGGCAGCTCCTACCTGCTCCTCCCTGTCAAGAGCATCCTCCAGTGCCAGTCTGTGTGGGATCAGCCCAGTGTGTTCCCAGCCGGCTCCCACAGGGCTGAACCAGCCCAACTCTTCCAAACCCCCTCCCAGGAGCATCCCCGATGCTGTTGTAGCCCTGCCCTGCAGCTGCAGCTCACCCCCCTCAAAGGCACCAGGGCCCCTGTGACCTGGCCCCCATGTCCTGGTGGCTCCCAGCCACCCAATCCATCTTCCTGACTCTCTTTCCCAGGAGGAGTTTTCATCTCAGATTCTCTGGGATGCTCCCAAAAGGTGTAACCTTGATCTTGGCTCGATGAAATTTCATCCCTTGGCTCTAGTGCTCACTCCCAAGGTCATCCACGCTTTCTCCCACATCCCCAGGTGGCATCTGCCAGCGTCCCTCTCACACAAGAGCGCTACTGAAGGGAATATTGAGCTTGGGGAGCCCCAGGAGGGGACAATCCATCACGGATCACTGCCCCTGGCAGGGATTCCCAGCGTCTGTTCCACCAGCATCACCTTCCCAGGAATCTCAGATAACTGTGCCGGTGTCAGAGCAGATTTTTACCGAGTTCCTGACTGATTTGTTCTCCCAGTTCGGGGCACCGGGATGTGTTCAGGGACCTGGAACCCCGCAGGGTGCAAGGAGACACAGCAGCTGAACCGAGGAGCTGGGGTGAGCTTCTCCCACCCGGGCACCAGCCCAAACCTCCCATCCAGCCCCTGCACATCCAAGTGCTGCCGGATTTAGATTCTCCCCCCGGGCCGGTGATGGCGGTGCCGGGATGGGGCTGGAGATTGCTCTGTGGTCTCTGGATGCTTTCACGAAGTGCTGAGTACAGGAAAACTGCAAACCACGAGAAGGGGCCGCGCTGCTGCAGAGAGGAGACGCCCGAGCTCCATCCCAGCATCCTGCACCAAGAGCGGCTCCCCGGGACCCCCAGCCCGGCCTGGATGCAGTTCCTGGAGGGAAGAGGTGGCTCCCTGTGCCCCGCTGGCATCCGAAGCACGAGGTGAAATGCCCGGCACTGCCTGGGCTCTGCAGAAGCACTCATTGCCTGGACAGCACCCAAATCCTGCCCGGAGGAGGACGGACCTCACACCGCTCGGAATTCTGGATTTGCCAGGTTCTCACGTGCCCTCGCCGGTGCCCTGCGGCACAGGGGGATGAGCCTGCAGGGACAGGGACGGGCACTGCCAGGGCGGGAGGAGCATGGCAGGAGCCTGAGGACACCGCAGCATCCTTCCCCCCACCTGGAGCGGCACTGAACCAGCGTCACAGGCATTTTGGGAACACCTCTGGCTCCAGCTGCCCTGGGGATGAGCGCAGAGAGCCTGGCACACGGCGGCTCTGGAGACAGCCGGGGACGCAGCGGGGAGGGCCTGGCTGGAGCAGCCGCTTGGGCTGCCAGGGCCAGAGCACGCAGGGATGGAGGGCACGGCGCGGGGACCTGCACCGGGTACCTGCACACGCACACACCGTGTGCCCCCGGCCTGGCACCCCTCGGGCCCCCTCGGGAGCTCCCACGGCGCTGCTGGAGCCGGGAATTCTCTGCTCCGTCCTGGCAGCCGGAGCCGGCCGGTCCCGGGGGGCCCGCGGAACCGCCCCTCGCTCCTCCTCCCCTCCTGCTGCTCCTGATATACCCTCCTCGCTCCGGCCCCTCCGAGCATCCCTCTGCTCCTCTCCCTCACTCCCGCTCGCCTCACTCCTTTTCCCTTCTCTGTTTCTCCTCTCTGAAGTTGCCCCTTCCCCCTCCCCTGCTCTCCCCAGCCCCTCACTGGCGAGGAACTGACTGAAGACCCCCCGGCTGTGGCAGGGAAGGGGCCAGGACCCCTCACACCAAAGCCAGGACCTACAGCTGGGACCCCCAGGCTGGGCAATGCCTCTCCAGATATTCTGCACCGTCTCCTTCTCCAGTGAGGAAGGACCAGAAGATGCTGCGGCCACTGGGAAGGGAGAAGATGGAGCAGACGAGTTCCTCTATGGGCAGGAGGAAGATGAAGAGGACGAGGAGGACACAGGGGCAACCACGGACTTCGTGGCCTTCGCCAGCAGCTGCACCCTGCACGGGCTGAGCCACATCTTCGTGGAGGGCAGCCTGGGCGCCCGGCAGGCGCTGTGGGCGCTGGCCTTCCTCCTCTCCCTCTCCGTCTTCCTCTACCAGGTGGCCGACCGCATCGCCTACTACCTGGAGTACCACCACGTCACGCTGCTCAGCGAGGAGGAGAGCCCCGAGATGACCTTCCCCGCCGTCACCTTCTGCAACATCAACCGTGTGCGGCTCTCGCAGCTCAGCCACGAGGACTTGCTCTACCTGGCCCCCCTGGTCGACTACGAGCCTGGCATGGAGCTGGGCTTCACCCCGGCCCAGCCCGGGCCCTGGGAGGAGGAGGAGCCCCTAAATTTGTACGGGTTTTTTAACCGCACTTGCCACCAGCTGGAGGACATGCTGCTGAGCTGCAGCTACCGCGGCCAGCGCTGCGGCCCCGGGGACTTTGCGCCGGTGAGTAGCCCCAGGGTGGCCCGGCACGGGGAGCAGCTCCGGAGCTGATCACTGTCGGATCAGGCACGGCGGGTGACGCTGCCCTCGGAGCTTGCTCGGGGACAGGCTGACATTTCAGCCCCATCTGCCAGAGCTGGGGACGGCGCCGGCTGTGGAGATCCTCTGCTGGGACGTGGGGAGTATCCCCGGGGCTGTGCTTGCTGTGGAGGTGCCTGGCACCTTCAGCGTGGTGGCATCAGGGTTTGTGGGGCACCAGCTGGTGTGAGCCCACTGCCCTCACGTGCCCCTTGCCCAGGCTGGCAGCGGCTCCGTGGCGTTGGGGCCGTGCCGGCTGCCGGAGGCGAGAGCTGGAATGGCTGAAGAGGGAAGGGGGGGTCCAGGATCCTGTCCAGCCCCCTCCTCTGCAGGGATGGAGGAGGGCTTGGAGGAGCCGCCAGGCTGAGTGCCACCACCTCGGGGAGCCACAGCTGCCGTGGGCTCTCTGGGGCCGAGGTGCTGCAAATCTGAAATGTCCCCTCTGAGTCCATCCCTGTGGGAGCATCTCCTCCTCCACCAGCGCCAAGATGGGCAGTTCCAACACCGAGAGATCCTGTGGGACAGGAGTCATGCCCAGGCTGAGTTTTGGGGCTGGGGACGCTCTCCTGGCTCCGTGCTGTGGCTCCACTCGGAGGGGCCTCAGCCTCAGCCCTGTGTCCTCTCCTGCAGGTCTTCACCCGCTACGGGAAGTGCTACACCTTCAACGCGGGGCAGGACGGGAAGCCCCGGCTCATCACCATGAAGGGGGGCACTGGCAATGGCCTGGAGATCATGCTGGACATCCAGCAGGACGAGTACCTGCCAGTGTGGGGGGAAACAGGTAACCCAGTGCCCCAGCAGCTCCACTCGGTCACCGGCAGCTCCTGGGCTGCTGCCCAGCCCCTTCCCACCTCGCCAACCCCTTCCCAGCTCTCCAGACCGCAGATCCACATCCCTCAGGCTCCCTTCTCTTCCCTCCTTCCATTTCTCAGCACTTCTGGTCTTTTCTTTCCCTTTTCCTCCTTGTCTTTGCTCTTTGCCATGGCAACTCCCCATCGTTTAGACACGCAGCCATCACTTGTTTATAAATAGAGACAAATACTTTCCCTGCCACACTCCGGGGTGTGGAGCAGGGGGGTTGGGGTGGAGGGGACAAGGACACTGTGCAGCAAAGAGATGGACGGATGGATGGACACGTGGATGAATGACTTGGGCCAGGGGTAGCTGTGGTCCCTCTCACAGCCCCTATGCTCACCCCCCTTCTCTCTGCCGCAGATGAGACCTCGTTCGAAGCCGGCATCAAGGTGCAGATCCACAGCCAGGACGAGCCCCCGCTGATCGACCAGCTGGGCTTCGGGGTGGCTCCCGGCTTCCAGACCTTTGTGTCCTGCCAGGAGCAGCGGGTAGGAACTGGGCAGGGCTGGGGTGTCCCCTCCCACCCACGGGTTCCTCTCTGTGCCCCTGTCCCCAAATTGGATGGAGAGGAGGACCCAGTCCTGGGGACCAAAGCCACGAGGGTGGGCTGGGGGCTGGGGGGGCTTCTCTCCTCACTCCTGCCTTCTCTCCCCTTCCAGCTCATCTACCTGCCGCCTCCCTGGGGCGACTGCAAGGCCGTGGCGGGCGACTCAGAGTTCTACGACACCTACAGCATCACGGCCTGCCGGATCGACTGCGAGACGCGGTACCTGGTGGAGAACTGCAACTGCCGCATGGTGCACATGCCAGGTGAGCCCCGTGCCCTCCCGGGCCCGGCCCGGCCCTCCAGCCTGGTCCCACCTGGAACACCTGCTCTGTGTCTCCGCAGGTGATGCCCCTTACTGCACCCCGGAGCAGTACAAGGAGTGCGCGGATCCCGCCTTAGGTGAGGCTGCCCGGCCCCGCGGGATGGAGATGTGGGTGTTGGGTTTCTCCATCTCAGCATCCCCCTGTCTCCCCGTGCAGATTTCCTGGTGGAGAAGGACAACGAGTACTGCATCTGCGAGATGCCCTGCAACATGACCCGCTACGGCAAAGAGCTCTCCATGGTCAAGATCCCCAGCAAGGCCTCGGCCAAATACCTGGCCAAGAAGTACAACAAGTCGGAGCAGTACATCGGGTAAGGCTCTGCCTGGCAGTGTCTGGATCCCCATCCCAAACCCCAGCCTGATGCCACTTCTGTCCCGCACAGGGAGAACATCCTGGTGCTGGATATCTTCTTTGAAGCCCTGAACTATGAGACGATCGAGCAGAAGAAGGCGTACGAGGTGGCCGGGTTGCTGGGTGAGTGTTGGTGGGACAGTCCCCAGCCAGGGTCCCTCAGTGAGGTGGTCTCATGCTGGCCCTGTCACCACAGCCCCGTTCCCAAGCATGGATGTGGAGCAGGGCACCCCAGTGCCATGACCAGGCACCAGTCACAGCAGGGATGGGTTCTGCCCCTCTCTCTGCTCCCTCTGCCACCCAACTCTGGACTCAGGCCACCCTGGTGGCTTCCCTGTCCTCTGCAGGTGACATCGGAGGGCAGATGGGGCTGTTCATTGGGGCCAGCATCCTCACAGTCCTGGAGCTCTTTGACTACGCCTACGAGGTGAGTGTCACCTCCATGCCACGGCTGTGGGACACGGGGAAGAGCCACCCGTGAGTCCCACGGTGCTGAAATGTGGCTCTGGCAGGTGATAAAGCACCGGCTGTGCCGGCGGGGCAAGTGCCGCAAGAACCACAAGAGGAACAACACAGACAAAGGCGTCGCGCTCAGCATGGACGACGTGAAGCGCCACGTGAGTGCCAGGCACAGCTCTGTCCCCTCCTGCTTGTCCCCTCCTGCTTGTCCTCTCCTGTTTGTCCTCTCCTGTTTGTCCCCTCCTGCTTGTCCCCTCTTGTTTGTCCCCTCCTGCTTGTCCCCTCCTACTTGTCCTGTTCTGCTTGTCCCCTCCTGCTTGTCATCTCCTGCTTATCCTATCCTGTTTGTGTCCTCTCCTGCTTGTCCTGTCCTGCTTGTCCCCTCCTGCTCTTCCTGTCCTGCTTGTCCCCTCCTGCTTGTCCCCTCTTGTTTGTCCCCTCCTGCTTGTCTTGTCCTGTTTGTGCCCTCTCCTGCTTGTCACCTCCTGCTTGTCCCTTTGTCCCTTCCTGCTTGTCCCCTCTTGTTTGTCCTCTCCTGTTTGTCCTGTCCTGTTTGTCCCCTCCTGTTTGTCCCCTCCTGCAGCTCAGGGGTTGCCCTAGAGGTGCCCTGGGGTGGGGAGTCACCGTTTTGGGGAGCGCTTGTGAAAGGAGCAGAGGGCGCAGGCAGAGATGCTGTGGGGGGACAGCGCTGGGTCTCTGCAAGGACCTGGATGAAACCAGCGACCCCAACACCCCGTTCGTCCTGCAGAATCCCTGTGAAAGCATACGGGGACACCCAGCAGGCATGACGTACGCAGCCAACATCCTACCTCACCACCCGGCCCGGGGCACCTTCGAGGACTTCACCTGCTAACCGACGTCTGGATGTACAACCTGAGCTACCAAAGCCCTGCGAGAGCTGCCCTTCTCCCCGCCGGCGCCAGCGGAGAGTCACATCTAGGGGACCTTTGCTCCTCGGCACGGTGGGACACGGACAAGAGCGACGGCCTCGGATTTCGGGGCGGGCAGTGGGGTCGGGCGATGCCAGACCCCGGCGCGGCCCCCGCGGCAGCTGCTCTGCGCCTGCCCTGCTCCTTCAGAGACTCCAGGACGCTCCAGCCCGGCCGTCCCGCGGAGCGGGAGCGACACGCACAGCGGGCCAGGGCACGGGCCCGCCCCGGCTCCCCCTTGGCTCCCCTCGGCCTTTTTAACTAAAACCCAGAAGCCAAGAAGAAGCAGCCGTTCGGCCGCAGTCTCCATCCACAGCCCTGTCCGTCTGTCCTCCGTCGTCTCCATGCTCATCCTACTCCAACGCCTTGGCCGCGCTCGCCGGGCCCCCC
Source organism: Eopsaltria australis (assembly GCA_034509425.1). NCBI lineage: Eukaryota > Metazoa > Chordata > Aves > Passeriformes > Petroicidae > Eopsaltria > Eopsaltria australis. The sequence continues at coordinate 121,783 of JAVTVJ010001406.1, forward strand.
GTTCCTGGTGGGGGGATCACCGGGGAGCCCCCGGCGTGGCCGGCACGGGGCAGGGCAGGCGGCCGGGAGTCCCCGGAGAGCCACTCCGACCCCCGGGACCGGCAGCGCCGCCTCGCCCGGGCACTCCCGGCACGAAGACGCGGCACCTCCACCTGTCCGGATCGTCTTCCTTGGCCCCTGCCCCGGGATCAACCCCGGGATCAACCCCGGGATCAGCCCCGGAGCGGGCTCAGCTGGGAGGTGCCACCTCGGCCCTGAGGACACCGGCCACTGTCCCTCCCTGTCCCTCCTGGGCTCTGGGCAGCCTGGGCACTTCCAGCTCTGCCCCGCAGTCCCTCCCGTCCCCAGGGAACCCTGCGGCCCCAAACCCAACCACCCTCGGGGCAGAAAGGCAGAAGGAAACCCCTGGCCCCATTTGGCCCAGCCGGGGACACCCCCTTGGCACCACCACGGGTCCTGAACGGGCACCGGGGCCCCGGGGTTCATGGGGGGCTTTGGGGTCACAGCTGAGCCCCCCGCAGCTGCTGCTCCATGGGGTTTGGGGTGTCTGTGGGTTCCCAGGGCCACCCCTGCCCCTCCCTGGCACAGCCCTGCCCTGGGTGGGGTCTGTGGCCACCAGGTCGCTGCCCCCCAGCCTTTCAGCGCCCCCCACTCCCCTCTGGGGTCCCCCCTTTGCCCCCCAGCCCGTCTGCCAGCCCCCAGGCCAGAGCCCTCCCCGGGCCCAAGTGCTACTTATCTTTAAGAGCTTTTGCAATAAGTCTTTTCAGTAATTTTTTTTTTTTTGGTTGTTGTTGTTTCTAAACTGCGGTTTTATTTTTTATTCCCGTCATTTTTTTTATTCTTATTATTTGCTTCCTGACCAAAATTAGGAACTGGGGGTCAGTCCTTTGTATCCAGCGATCACCCAAAGACGACGGGTCGGCCACATCCATAAATTTTCTTATGGATTTCTCCTAACGTTTCATCGCCTTTCGTTTATTTATTTTTCTTTCTTTCCTTCTCTTTCCCATTCAAGCTTTTAAAGATGGGGCTGGGATTTGACCTTGAGGCTCACCTGTTGATGAAAACGCTTTTTTTTGTTTGTTTGGTTGGTTTTTTTGTTATGATGTCATCGGCATTTTATATTTCTTATATATAATATATATGACTATATATATATGTGTACATATATATATATATATATCTATATGCATCATGCCACTGTAGATACCCATCCAATAGCATTTAGGCCTTGTTCTTGTGCCATTTGATTTTTTATTTTATTTTATTTTTATTTTTATTTTTATTTTATTTTTTTTTCCTGTTACTGATCTCTGAATGCCTTCAAGTGTATAAAAAAGTGTGGAATTCTCTCCGGTATCTGTACTATGTACACACATTTTCATAGGAAGCACAATAAGATGACAGATGCATTGTACATCAATACCTGCTACTCTTAACAACGATGATATAAAGAATGATATAAATGCTATAACTCCCCCCACGCCGAGCCTTTCTCTCTTGCTGAGCTGCTGGAAACGCTCCCCCGAGGAGGGAGGTGGGCACGGCCTCATCCCGGGATGCTCCTGGAGCTGAAGGAAAGGGAGGGGGAGGATTTTCGGGGCAGATTTTTGGGGATGTGGAGATTTTCGGGGTGCTCTGTGTCAGAGCTTGAGGCTGAGCCGCCCTTTCCTGCGTGCTCAGAGAGCTCCAGCCTCGCTCCTCGCCTTGGGAATCCATCCCAAGGGACTCAGGGCTGGAGGAGGGAGCTGATTCCTGCTCCCAAGCAGGGAAAGGAGAATTAACACACACTGAGCTGTTAATCCCCGACAACTCCAGCACCTCCGTGCTTTGGGACCCGCCTGAGGTCCAACAGGAGTCACCAGGTGGAGTTTAACCCTGCCGGGGGCCCTGGGAGCGCAGCCCAAACACAAACTTCCACCTTCTCTCCTGAAGATTCCCAGCTGCAAAGAGCAAAAGTAACAACAGAGCAGCTCCAAAGAACAGCGGGCATCCAAAAAAAGCCCTGAGGACTCCATGGAGACTGAATAATAGGAGTGGGAGTGGGAGTGGGCAGGGAACGCTGAAATGCCAACACACCCCCCCCTCTCCAGCCTCCCTCGGGTCCCTTGGCTCCGTCCGTGTCCCCGCGGCTCCTGGAAATGGCAGAGGAGCTTTCTGCATCTCAACGAGAACAATCTCACCCCGCTCCGCTGATTCCCGGCCGGGGCTGGAGCTGCAAAGGTCGCGGGGTGGGATTTTGGGATTCGGAAGAGAACGGCCGGGCCGGGGAGGGCGTTGATGAAGGCGATTAATGAGATTATTCCGATTAATCACAGGCGGAGCGGTGGCCGCTCCCTCCCCGCGGCATCCCCGGCGCTGCTCCGGGAGCTGTAATCCCCTGGCAGCTCCCGCTGGAGCTGCTGGCGGTGCTGGGAGGAGGTCACCCCGTCCATCTGGCACGGCACGGCTCCGGGAGGGCTCGGGGGAGGCCACGGGCAGCACAGCCCCGCAATTCCCCTGGGAATTACCCGGGCAGGCACCGCCGGGAGAGGCTCGTGGATGGGAGGTGTAAAAGCTGCTCTTTCTTTCCAGGCACGAGATTCCAACGTGTCCATGGGAGCATCGTGGGACAGCAGGAATAGGGCTGGGAACATCAGCCTGGTCAATCCAGGGGTTGTTTGGGATCTGGGAACCTTCAGACTGTGCAGGATCTGAAGCTTCAGGCTGTTCGGGATGCAGGGAGCCTCACCCTGAGCAGGATCCAGGGAATCTCAGCTTGGTTGAGGTCTGGGAACCTCACCCTGATCAGGATCCAGGGAATCTCAGCTTGGTTGAGGTCTGGGAGCCTCAGCCAGATCTGAGGACCTTCAATCTGCTCAGGATCCAGGGAGCCTCAGCTTATTTGAGGTCTGGGAACCTCAGTCTGTTCAGGATCCGGGGACCTTCAGCCTGTTCAGGATCCAGAGAGGTTCACCCTGATCAGGATCCAGGGAGCCTGAGCAGATTTGAGGTCTGGGAGCTTCAGACTGTTCAGATCTGGGGACTTTCAGCCCGTTCAGGATCCAGGGAACCTCAGCCTCTTTGGGATCTGGGGAACCTCAGCTTGTTTGAGGTCTGGGAACCTCACCCTGATCAGGATCCGGGGAATCTCAGCTTGTTTGAGGTCTGGGAGCCTCAGCCAGATCTGAGGACCTTCAATCTGTTCAGGATCCAGGGAGCCTCAGCCTCTTTGGGATCCAGGGAGCCTCAGCTTATTTGAGGTGTGGGAACCTCAATCTGTTCAGGATCTGAGGACCTTCAGCCCATCCAGGATCCAGGGAACCTCACCCTGATCAGGATCTGGGGAATCTCAGCTTATTTGAGGTCTGGGAACCTCAGCCTGCTCAGGATCTGGGGACCTTCAGCCCATTCAGGATCCAGGGAACCTCAGCCTCTTTGGGATCCAGGCACACTCAGCCCATCCAGGGTGTGTGCAGATCCCAAAATTCCACCACTTCCCCTCGTGGGCCACAATTCCCAGTCCCCCCTCGGTGGCACCAGGCACTGAGAGCACTGAGAGCAGCCCCCCAGCCCTGGGAGCTGCGGTCCTGCTCCCCCCGGAGCTGCCAGCAGGCGCAGGGCAGGCATTTCCAAAGCCCTTCCACCCAACCCTCGGGGCAGGAGGAAGGAGGAAGGACACAATGAGGTCACCCCGGGCTGAGCAATCCCAACTCTCCCATTCCTTCCTCCCAGCAGAGCTGCTCCATCCCTCCCTCTGCTCATCCTGGTGCCTCCCCTGTGCTGGGACCCCCAGGCAGCGCTCATCAGATGATCATCGTTAATTGTTTAATTAATACTCGTGCTGTGGCTGCGCATTTGGATTTTTTTTCCCCCACGGATTGATGCTGGCTGGATTTGTGTCCCTTTTCTCTCTGAGCACAGGAAAGGAACTTAATGCTGCAGGGAAAAGGAATTTAATGTTAATACTTGCAGAAAGTGGCCTTTAAGTCCCCAGCTCCCGCTCTCCGTGGAACCCCAGGGGAATGGGAATCCTTTTCCTGGTGCTCAGCCTGAAGCTGCACAAACTGGACCCATCCATGACCCTTTGTGTTCCCCAGAAACTTCAGCCCTAAGATCCCAGAATCGCTGAGGCTGGAAAAGATCACCAAGTCCAAATTGTGACAGATCCCCACCAGCTGCTCCCTGGACACCTCCAGGGATGGGGGCTCCATCCTCCAGTGCCTGACCGCCCTTTTTGGGATGAAATTCCCCTGGATTTTGTAGAGGGCAGCTCTGGTGAGGGGTGTCACATCAGAGCCCTCCATCCCCGGGAAAGGCACATCCACGTCCCTCCGAGCACATCCCGGGGCAGGGGGGGCTCTGGGATCAGGGAACAGGGGCTGCAGTCACAGCCTGGGAGTGGGGGTGACATCCCCCAACCCTTCCCAGCTTCTGGGATGATCCTGCACCCCCAATCCCACCCCTGATGGTCCCTGTTCTTGAATTTGCTTCCCAGTGCTCCCAGTCCCACATCCTCACGGAGCTCATTTCATTCCTTGATGCCCCAGGACCCTGCACACCCCATCCCACCTCTCAAAGTCCCCGTTCCTACTCCTGATCCCCCTTCCCGCACCCCCAACCCCTCAAGATCCCCATTCCCACCCGTGAACCCCATTCCCGCACCCCCAATCCCACCCCTCAAGGTCCCCATTCCCATCCCTGATCCCCCAGGACCCTGCACTCCCAATCCCACCCCTCAAGATCCCCATTCCCACCCTTGATCCCCCTTCCTACATCCCCAATCCCACCCCTAAAGATCCCCATTCCCATCCCTGATCCCCCAGGACCCTGCACTCCCAATCCCACCCCTCAAAATCCCCGTTCTCACCCCCCATCCCCCTTCCCGCACTCCCAACCCCTCACGGCCCCAATTCCCCCCAGTTCCTCCCAGTCCCTCCAATTCTCCCCAGTTCCTCCCAGTCCCCCCAATTCCCCCCAGTTCCTCCCAGTCCCTCCAATTTTCCCAATTCCCCCAATCCCCGCCGCTCGGTCCTCCCAGCCGGCAGGGGGCGCTGCCGACGGCGGGCGGAGCCGGCCCCTCCCCGGCGCTCCGCGCGCGGTGCGGGGCCGTTTCCGGTTCCGCTCCCTTTGTGCGGGACAAGATGGCGGCGCGGGCCGGGTTCCAGTCGGGGCCTGCGAGCGGCGGCGGCGCCGGAGCCGCACCCGGGGCCGCGCTGGGCCCGGGAGCGCCGGGCGGGGCGGTGCGAATGGGCCCGGCGCCGGGGCAGGGCCTGTACCGCTCGCCGCTGCCCGGAGCCGCCTACCCGGTGAGGCGGGGCGGCGCGGGGCGGGGCGCGGGGCCGGGCGCGGCGGGCGCTGACCGGGTGTGTTCTCTCCGCAGCGGCCCGGGATGCTGCCGGGCGGCCGCCTGGCGCCTCAGGGCCCGGCTATGGGTCCTCCCGGGTACGGCGGGAGCCCCGCGGTGCGGCCCGCGCTGGCGCAGGCCGGGCTGGACCAGGCTCGCAAGCGGCCGGCGCCGCAGCAGCTCCAGCAGGTGCAGCCGCAGGCGGTGCCCAACCGCAACCACAAGTAAGGCACGGGGTTAACGGCGACATCCCCGCCTGGGGGGGACATCCCCAGACAATGGGAGCATCGCTGGGTAGAGAGGGGGCGTTCCCTGGGCTGTCTTGGGGTGCAGGGGGAATTTTTTCGTGGAAATGGTGAAGCGTTGGAAGGGGCTGCCAGGGAAGGTGGTGGAGTTGCCATCCCTGGAGGTGTCCAGAAAAGGACTGGATGTGGCACTGGTGACAGGGTGGGGATTGGGCACAGCTTGGACTCGAGGGTCTGGAAGGTCTTTTGCAGCCTCGGGGATTGTGGAGTTCTCGGCCCCCCTGCAGTGCTCAGGGGGCTGCAAGGTCCTGGCAGGTGCATTTACCTGGGAGTGGAGGAGTCCCAGCTCCTCCCTGGCAGCACTGAGCAGGGCTGAGTTCGTGTCGTGTGCCTGCATCCTCATGGGATGCCCCGGTGAGGAGGGAATTGGGGCTGGATTTAAGATCCTGTTCCTGGAAAAACCAATCCAAAGTCGATTGAGGCTTGGTTGTGTCAGGCTCACCTTCCCAAGGACTGAACCCCCTTTCCAACAGATTGAACTCCCTGTCTGAGTGCTCAGAGGGGTGGGAAATGCTGAGATAACCAGTTAATCACAGGGTTGAGGGAACTGGCGAGGCCCTGGCCTGGCAGTGCTGCAGGTTTTTGAGTTCCCAGTTCCCATTTTCACTCCTGCTTTGCCTCTTTGCCCCTGTCAGCGCCAAGAAGAAGAAGATGGCAGATAAAATCCTCCCTCAGCGGGTGAGTGGCACGCAGGGAGGGGCTCAGGGGGGTTTCAGGCGGCTTTGGGGGGCTCATGGGCATTTCCACCCTCACAGATCCGTGAGCTCGTGCCCGAATCCCAGGCCTACATGGACCTGCTGGCCTTTGAGAGGAAGCTGGACCAGACCATCATGAGGAAACGTTTGGATATCCAGGAGGCTCTGAAACGCCCCATCAAGGTAGGGGAGGGAGTCTGGGGGGGTTGGAGCCAGGGTTTGGAGGCTGTGGTCGTTTGAAAGCAAATCAGTGAGAGACTCCAAGTTCAGAACTGCAATTTCATAGAAAAATTAAAATGAATGCAACAGTACAAAAGCAGTGACAGAGCCAGAATCCAGCCTGGCACCCTGGCAGGCAGGGTGTTGGTAGCAGTCCAGTTGGAAGGTGGCTGCAGTGCTCTGGGAGTGGTGGATGTGGTTCTGTTGAAGCAGGGATCCTGTGGAAGGTGCAGCTCTCCTCTGAAGGTCCCGTGGTGGTGTAGAAGGGTCTGATCTTCCTCTGGGAATCCAGTGGAAAAACTGCCTTGAGGTGTTTCAAATCCCAGATCCTATCCAGATAGGGATGCTTGGTTCCTCGCCCTGGGCAGGGAGCATCTCACAATGGGATGGTGGAGTTTTATCAGTGGGACTCAATGGCCCAGTAACAGGAGATATCCCCTGGAGTGACCAGGGAGGAGCAAGGAAGGGTGCTCCACCTGCCTCCTACAGCCCTGGGGCCATCACGAGCCAGGAACACTGCCCCAGTGGCTCCAGCAGCCCTGGGGCCATCAGGGACGAGCCAGGAACACTGCCCCAGTGGCTCCAACAGCCCTGGAGTTATCAGGAGCCAGGAACACTGCCCCAGTGGCTCCAACAGCCCTGGAGCCGTCAGGGATGAGCCAGGAACACTGCCCCAGTGGCTCCAACAGCCCTGGAGTTATCAGGGATGAGCCAGGAACACTGCCCCAGGGGCTCCAGCAGCCCTGGGGCCATCAGGGATGAGCCAGGAACACTGCCCCAGTGGCTCCAACAGCCCTGGGACCATCAGGGATGAGCCAGGAACACTGCCCCAGTGGCTCCAGCAGCCCTGGGGCCATCAGGGATGAGCCAGGAACACTGCCCCAGTGGCTCCAACAGCCCTGGGGCCATCAGGAGCCAGGAACACTGCCCCACCTGGCCCCAGCAGCCCTGGAGTTATCAGGAGCCAGGAACACTGCCCCAGTGGCTCCAACAGCCCTGGAGTTATCAGGAGCCAGGAACACTGCTCCAGTGGCTCCAGCAGCCCTGGGGCCATCAGGGATGAGCCAGGAACACTGCCCCAGTGGCTCCAGCAGCCCTGGGGCCATCAGGAGCCAGGAACACTGCCCCAGTGGCTCCAGCAGCCCTGGGACCATCAGGGACGAGCCAGGAACACTGCCCCAGTGGCTCCAGCAGCCCTGGGGCCATCAGGAGCCAGGAACACTGGCCCAGTGGCTCCAGCAGCCCTGGGGCCATCAGGAGCCAGGAACACGGCCCCAGTGGCTCCAACATCCCCTGAAGGTGGTGATAGAACACACACCATTGTACCTAAGGCAGAGGCTCCCGAGTTGAGGCAGCAGGAGGGCACTGAGGGCTCTGTGAGTGTGGCACATCAGGGGTCCCAGAGGAGCAGCAGCGCCTCTGTCCTCGCTGTGTGCCCCAGGAGAGCACCCAGGAAGGTCCATGTGCTGCTCACCCGTGTCAGGGCATCGAGTCCAAGTACCATAACTGCCCTCCATGCCTGGGAACCTCAAGGGGCTGCACATCTCTTCAGAATTCTGCTGCTCTGTGTACTGGAGCCTCTCTGGCTGCTCCTGCATGTGACAATCACACACGGTGGCACTTCTGGACTTTGCTGTGCCTGGCCTTGGACCGTGAGCAGGTTTTAGCCAAACCAGCTCAGGCCAGCTGGCCCTGGAGGTGAGGATTAAGGCTGAGCTGATGCTTTTTCTCGCAGCAAAAGCGAAAGCTGCGCATTTTCATCTCCAACACCTTCAACCCGGCCAAGTCGGACGCCGAGGACGGCGAAGGAACCGTGGCCTCCTGGGAGCTGCGGGTGGAAGGACGGCTGCTGGAGGATGTAAGTGGGAAATACCCAACCTCAGAGGAGGCTGTGGATCTGGGCTTAGCAATGAAACCAGTTTCCTCTGTGTCTGAGAGCACAGCTGGGGCTTGATATCCTCCTTCGTCTCTGTTTTCCAAGGAGTCTGATGGTGACGAGACCCGAGAGCCCAGCTTGGAGAGCGATGGGCGTCCCCATGGCAGGACACGAGTTGTCCAAAGTTCTTAGAGTTGTGAGAATCACTGGTGAGAGCAGCTCAGTGGCACTTGTGTCCCCGGCTCTGAGAAGCAGGGCACTGGCACTGTACGTAACTGCTGAGGGGTTGAACTCCTGCCAGCTCGTCTTTGAACTCCAGTCTTTCCCTTTCTGACTTGGAAACTTGATTTTTGAGCACAAAAATGGTGAATTCAGGTGTTTGGAACTTCCAGGAGCTGCACGTGGTGGCTGTGCTTGAGTGCTGAGACTTGCTGCCCTAACCCTCTTCCTCCCTGTGTTGCTTGCAGTCTGCTCTGTCCAAATATGATGCCACCAAGCAGAAAAGAAAATTCTCGTCCTTCTTTAAATCTCTGGTCATTGAACTTGATAAAGACCTGTATGGCCCTGACAATCACCTAGTAGAGGTGAGCTGCTTTTTGCTGTGTTTCCTCTAAAAGTGGGTTGGTGTTTCAGCAGGTTGGGTTTATAACTCGGGAGGTGGGAATCCTTGAGGCTCCTGGGAGCCAGGAGCTCCTGAATTCTCACTTTGGCTTTTCCTCTCACTTGCTGAAGGTCAGGACAAATGTATAGACTCTTGTTTCAAGCTCTGAGTGGGAAGAACTGGAGCTTTCTCTGGTTGGGTGGGATTTACTGGCAAAGCTTTTGGGTGGCCAGCAGCAGGAGCAGGGGGAATCAAGTCCTGAATTGCCTCTCATGTTGCAGTGGCACAGGACTGCTACGACTCAGGAGACAGACGGCTTCCAGGTGAAGAGGCCAGGGGATGTCAACGTGCGCTGCACCGTCCTGCTGATGCTGGATTACCAGGTAGCACAGCAGGGAGAAATCCCTCCCTGTGAGGGTGGGGAGGCCCTGGCACAGGGTGCCCAGAGAAGCTGTGGCTGCTCTTGCATCCCTGGAAGTGCCCAAGGCCAGGCTGGATGGCTCTTGGAGCAACCTGGGATAGTGGGAGCGCATGGGAGAGGCTGGAATGAGATTTCTTTAACCCAAACCATTCCATGATTGCCCATGCTGGACATGCACCTTTTCCTGTGTCTGGGGCTGCCTCACCTCTGTCTGTGCTCTTTGTTCAGCCTCCCCAGTTCAAACTGGACCCACGCCTGGCTCGGCTCCTGGGCATCCACACCCAGACCCGGCCCGTGATCATCCAGGCCCTGTGGCAGTACATCAAGACCCACAAGCTGCAGGACCCCCACGAGAGGGAGTTTGTCATCTGTGACAAGTACCTGCAGCAGGTGAGGAGCAGCAGGGCTGGAGCAGCAGCACCTGGATCCGTTTTCTCTGTGTGGGCAGCTGGGGGTGGCTGCACAGAGCCCCTGCTCCTCCCTCAGCCCTGTCTCTGTCACAGATATTCGAGTCGCAGCGCATGAAGTTCTCTGAAATCCCACAAAGGCTTCACGCCTTGCTGATGCCCCCCGAACCCATCATCATCAACCACGTGATCAGGTGAGGCTGCTCCACGTGAGCTCCTGTTTGCAGAAAGGAGTGGGAGGGATGGATGAGGCTGCCACGGGAGGACAGTGTGCTGTGGCCTGGTTTTCAGCAGCACTTCCCGTGTCGCCTGTCACCGTTCCTTTGTAGGAGAGCAGCCGCCTCCCTCATTACCACATCCCTCTTCCAAAGGCACTCCCACGTCCCTGCTGTCCTTTGCTGTGGGTAGAAACCCTCACTCATTCCTTTTGCAAACCCTCACTCATTCCTTTTGCAAACCCTCACTCATTCCTTTTGCTGCTTGTGGGGCTGAGCCTGACAGTGGCGTGGCTTGTCCCTGTCCCTGCCTGCAGTCTGTTCGCTGCTTTCTTGAGATAGTCCCAGATTTTGCCTTCTTTCTGGAGCTACTCCCTGATTTTGGTTTCTTGTGGATGTCCCCCAGTGTTGACCCAAATGACCAGAAGAAAACAGCCTGCTATGACATTGATGTGGAGGTGGACGACACCCTGAAAACTCAGATGAATTCCTTTCTGCTCTCCACGGCCAGTCAACAGGAAATTGCTGCTCTGGATAACAAGGTAGGAAAAGCTCCTTCAGGTCTGCTCTCCTTGTTGCTGGGCAGGGATGTGTGTCTGGACAGGATAGGAGTGCTCTGTTTGTTTGGAAGCTGCAGTGGGATGAGCTGTGCTTACAAACATGTGGCTGTACCTGGAAATGTAATTTTTAAAGCAAACTGTTTATGGGAGAATTGATAATATTTAGAGCAGGAAACTGGGAGCTGAAAATCCTGCTAAGTGTAAGGCAACCAGGGAGTGTAAGAATTTGCCTTCATGTATTGGATCTCTTGATGTTCCTGACTTCTCTTCCTGTTCAGCAGTTCCATTCTGTGTTTGTCTCCTTCAGATCCATGAAACAATTGAGACCATCAACCAGCTGAAGACACAGCGTGAGTTCATGCTGAGCTTTGCCCGAGATCCTCAGGGCTTCATCAACGACTGGCTCCAGTCCCAGTGCCGGGATTTGAAGGTAAAAGCTTTGTCTTGTGTGGAAGGTGGTCCAGTTCACACTCTTCCCTCATTAGAATGAGCTCCCACAGAGACCAGGAGGCAATTTCCTCCTTGGAAAGCGAGGCTGAGATTTGAGTCAAGCTTAAGAAGCTGACCTGAGCGCACTGAGAAGCCTGTGAGGAAAGGGGAGGGGGTGGCTTTGCTCAGCACAGCCAGAGCTTCTGCTCCCACTGAGCTGTTGTGTCTCTGTGCCCCCCAGACAATGACTGATGTCGTTGGGAATCCCGAGGAGGAGCGCAGAGCCGAGTTCTACTTCCAGCCGTGGGCGCAGGAAGCCGTGTGCCGATACTTCTACTCCAAGGTGAGTGTCCCCAAACAGGGGTCCCTCTTTGTGCCTGTCACTCCTTGGGGGATGCATCTTAATCCCAGTTTGAGCTCGCCCTTTCCCAGCTGGCTCCTGGGTTAACTGGGTGCTCTGGTGCTGCAGCACCCGAGGGTGTTAATGCAGCCCCTTGGCTCCTCTTGCAGGTGCAGCAGAGACGGCAGGAACTGGAGCAGGCCCTGGGGATCCGGAACACATAGGCTGCTCTGCTCCTCCCCAGGCAGAAGCATCTCAGCTGTTTGTGGAGACAGAGCTGCAGAGCTCACTGTTCCAGCTCACCGAATCCCACTCCGCCAGCGAGGCCCCACGTTATTCATCCTGGCATTGTCCCTGCTGGGGCAAGTCCAGGACACCTGGGGCAAGCAGACAGGCTCCAATGAGCACACATTTCTACCTGGTTTTCTTCCTGACTGTTGCCTTGTCAGTCCCAAGGCTTCCACGAGCATCCCCGTGACTCCGCACTGCCCGTAGTGTCCCCGTAGTAGCCAGAGTGACTCAGAGCCTTCTCTCAGCCCATTCCTCCCCAGCCAGCATCTGGTTGGGCGCTCAGAGCTGGCTCTGAAGCCTGGCTCTGCTTTAAGGTGTGGCTGGGCTCTTCCCTGCCACGTTTTACAGCCCGTGCCAGGCGCTGTGGTGGGCAGGATGCCGTGGGCTGACATACCTCCCTGCCCTCACCCCCTCCTCGGAGGGTGCTGCTGCACTGGGCTGCCTCATAGGTCACTCTCCTCCTTGAGGAAGTTACTGAACTGTGTAGAGAATTGCTTCTTCCCTTCTCCCTTCTTCCCTGCCCCGTTCCCTTTGCATTCCCTGGTGGGCTGTCCCAGGCTGGGATCACAGGGGAGACAAGGCTTGGCTTCCTGCAGGGATGTGGAAGCGTTGGGAGCGATGCAGCGCTCTGCACTTCAAACACCTACAAGCGAGTTCCAGCAAGCCACGTGGCTGCTCGTTTTCCCTGGAAAAGGGAGAGGAGATGAAGCAGCTGCCTGGAATTCTGCAGGGACAGCATTGTAGGCTCATTCCTTTGGGACAGTTGTCCTGTGTCACTTGTGGGGACCAGAGGCTCCTTCGTGTGGATCCAAGGGTGTACCAGGACAGTCTTTGGAAATGGACATTTTTCCAAGCATATGTGAGTTAGCAGGTGTTTCCATGCTGAAGCTCCTGTGGTTTCTAGTCAAGTTTTAGGCTGTGGGGCTGCCATAAGGCCCAGCATGATTCAGGAATGTACAAATAAATAGATTTTCTCCACTGTGAGGAGTAGCAGCCCCGACGCCTCCTCCTGGAATGAGTTACTTGGTGGTCAGGCTTAGGAGAATGAAATAGCTCCTCTTCACCCCAATTCCAGCGTTTCTGCTCGGGACTAAAATGCAAATGGACTCAAAAGTTGGTCTGGCTCTTGGAATAGCTGGAGGATCACCTTACTGAGGAGCCCTCGCCCAGTCCAGCGTGGCTGGGGAGGCTGCTGCGAGTTGGAGCGCCTGGGTGGCCCTACTACTCCTTGTGTCTGTGTTACTACATGTCTGTGAGTAATAGACTCTCGACTTCCCCTGTCCTTTGCCCTTCTGAAACGCTCCTCTGTGGTACTGGGGTGAAGGTCTTGGTGCTGGAGAAGCAGCCCCTGACTCCTCAGGGTACTCCCACAGGAGGGATGCTGAGTCCTACATAGGCAAACGTAGCTGTTGCAGAGTAACTGCTTTTCTTAACTGAATATTACGGTTTTTTCCATGGACCAAAATTCTTTTTTTTTTGTACTGTATCCTTGTAGACGTCACCCAGTTTTAATAAAAGACTCCTGTGAAGGAAGCTGTCCTCCTCCTTCCGTGCTGACAGCCTGCACTCTCTCCCAGCTGCCATGGGGGATGAGCCTGGTGACTCCCAGGGAAGGGACAGGATTTATCTCTGCTTTCTCCTTCTTTTCAAAGCCAGCAGGGTTAAGTGACTGGAGGGAAAATGTTCTTCATATTTTGGCCTTTTATAGCGAGCCCTTCCTGGAGGGATCTCCCAGCTTGCAGACTCTGCTAAGCCTTTGCAAAGTGCTTTTTTGGTAAACAAAGTAACCTGAGCAAAACTGGAAATCCAGTGGCCAGTGCTGCTAAATCCTGAAGTGCCCCGTGTCCACTTTGCTGGATTGTGGCAGCCTGCTGGACATCCCAGGGGAATAGGGCACAATTTGGAGCAAACTGAAGTACAGTTTACATATAAGAGTTTAAAGTTATGCAAAAGCAGATTTATTCTCTTCACCCTGCTTGTTTATAGAATGTAAATGCTTTGCTGCAAACCTGGGAGCCCCCGGGGCAAGGGAAGGATCCTCTGTGTGAGGAGGAAAGTGCTGCTGCCTCAGGCTGTGATGGGGGCAGGAGCTGAGTCCTGGGGCTGCACCAGGAGGTTCCTGCTCCTTCGTGAGGGGGAAATGGCACTTTTTAGCGACAGGGGGACAATGAAACGCTTTAATGCAGAAAGGCTCAGCAGTCACGGGCCTCACGGGGTCCGCAGCTTCCCCACGAGGGGCAGCTCTGAACCCTGCTCTGTGGGACAGTGACAGGACCCGGGGGAGCCGCTGGAGCTGTGTCGGGAGGTTGGGATGGATATTAGGAAAAGGGTTTTTTTCCCCCCCAGAGGGTGTCAGGCACTGACCAGGCTCCCCAGGGAATGCTCACAACCCTGACCCTGCCGGAGCTCAAGCGGCGTTTGGACAACGCTGTCAGGCACAGGGTGGGATTTTTTTTGGGTGTCTGTGCGGGGCCAGGACTTGGACTCGCTAATCCTTGTGGGTCCCCTCCAGCTCAGGATATCCCACGATTCTGTGATCCCGTTACTCCTGGTTCTGCGGGATCTGCGCTGCTCCGGGGCAGCGCTTGGCACCTGCCGCGCTCCGAGCACCGGCTGTGCCTGGAGGGGGTGCCCGGTGCCCCCGGGGCGAGGCGGGGCCGGGGGCGGGCCGGGGCCGCCCCTGCTCCGGGCAGCCTTGAAATAGCAGCGGAGGGTTCCGTGCCCGCAGCGCCCCGCTGCCGGCACCATGGGTGGCAAGAAGGTTTGCATCGTGGGCTCTGGCAACTGGTGAGCGCCGGGCACCTGGGTCCCCTTGGCGAGCACAGCGAGCGCGGTCCCTTCCTCCCCTGTCCCCTCCCCTGTCCCCCCCGCCCCGGTAGCCGGTGCCAGCCGTCCGCATTCCTGCCAGGGCACCGGGTGATCTGTGGTGCCCTGGGCTCCCCAGTGCCCACAGCCACGGCCTCTCTCTGCCCTCGCAGGGGCTCGGCCATCGCCAAGATCGCTGGCAGCAACACAGCTCGGCTGAAGAGCTTCGAGAGCCAGGTGAACATGTGGGTGCTGGAGGAGGAGGTGGGCGGCCGGCGGCTCACGGACATCATCAACACGGAGCACGAGAATGTCAAATACCTGCCGGGGCACAAGCTGCCCCCCAACGTGGTGAGTGTGGGCTGCCAGCAGCCTCTCCGAGGGGCAGAGCTGATGGCCGGGCTCTGGGGAGAGGGCAGCAGCTCTGGGGACCTGCTGGAAGCCCCGGGTGTGAAGGCAGGGGATGCACCGGGCTGTGCGGGGCTCAGTGATGCCCTCCCACTGACCTTCATCTGTGCTTGGATGAGCTGCAGCCCTGGCTGCTCTCTCTGCCCACCTTTGCCCCTGCTCTGGCACCCCACAGGCTGGGCTGGAGGCCATGTGGCTGCCTCTGAGCTGGCATCGTCCCGCTCTGCTCCAGCCCCTCTGCCCTGCCAGCTCTGGCAGGGACCTTGGCGTGGTGACTTTGGGCCCTTCCTTCCCTTCCAGCTTCACTTCCAGCTTCCCTTCCAGCTTCCCTGTCCCTAACAGTCACTCTCTATTCAGGTGGCAGAGCCAGACCTGCTCAAAGCCTGTGCAGGGGCCGATGTCCTCCTGTTCGTGGTGCCCCACCAGTTCATTGGCAAAGTCTGTGACCAGCTCAAGGGCCACGTGAAGAAAGAGGCTGTTGGGATGTCACTCATCAAGGTGTGAGCAGGAGCAGCACTTGCCAGGGTGCTGGGCCAAGGCAGGGGAGCTGGAAGCAGCCTGGCTTGGAGGGAATCCGGGGATTTTGGAACAGAAAAGGGAAGTGGGGGCAGAGTCTTCGTGGGGATTTGGAGGTGTTGGTGGAGAAGGGTGAGGGCATGTGGGGGATCTCAGGTGCTGAGGGCGCAGCTCTGCACATCAGGATCAGTCAGAGCACTGCAGGGAATGGCAGGATTGGGGTGGAGGGCAGATGTCCAGGAGGAGCAGGTGCTCATGGTGTGGTTGGCAAGGTGGTGCCCAGTCAAAGGCTGGACTCAATGTCCTTGGAGATCTTTTCCAGCGTAATTGATTCTGTGATCTATGTCCCTGGCTGTCTCCCAGGGCGTGGATGAAGGACCAGATGGGCTGAGGCTGATCTCAGACATCATCCATGAGAAACTGGGAATAGAAATGAACGTGCTCATGGGGGCAAACATTGCCAGTGAAGTGGCGGACGAGAAGTTCTGTGAAACCACCATCGGTAAGGAGCCAACATCCCTCCTCGTTAGCAGCTTTCATTTGTGATGAGCAGGAAGAGGCAAAGGTGCAGCTCAAACTCCTGCTGCCTCGTGTGAACTGGCCCTGTTCCCTGGGAAGACAGGAAACTCCACAGGAGCTGGCTGAGCTCATTCCTGGGATTTATGATGGGATCGCTCGCTTCATTAACAACAGAGCTGTGTAGCTGAAAGTTCCTGCCAGCATGGACCCGGGGTCAGGCAGCTGCCTGGCACAAATTAAAGGGGTCTGCACCAGGAGGCCCTTTAGGAATAAGTTCCATCCTTGATTTCCTTTGGGCTTCACAGGATGCCCACCTGGATCTCATGTTCCAGCCAGGGCTGCTTGGAAGTTCATCTGGTGACTGTTCCAACATCCTCCACACTGCTGGGAACCGTGCACAGAGCCAAAACAAACAGAACCGTTTGCTGGGTCAGAAGTTGTGGCATTCAAAGTGTCTGTTTTATTAAACAACAGCAAACACGCTGGGCAGGAGGCTGGGGAGGTGGAGCAGAGCCCACAACCCCTGCGAGCACACAGGACCCTGCAGGGACAGGGAGGACAGAAAGCTCCAACCCCAAATTT
This sequence comes from Eopsaltria australis, assembly GCA_034509425.1. Taxonomy (NCBI): domain Eukaryota; kingdom Metazoa; phylum Chordata; class Aves; order Passeriformes; family Petroicidae; genus Eopsaltria; species Eopsaltria australis. The sequence goes on from JAVTVJ010001406.1 coordinate 138,298, forward strand.
GCAGCCTTTGAAGATGCCTTTAGCCTACTGAGCATTCAGAAAGTCATTTCTCTCTTGCTTGACACAGCAGCAGGGATTGTCCCTGTCTTCTGGGAATGCCAAGGCTGAACATTGCTTATCTGTCAGGCAATGTGTGCCTGGCTCTGTGTGAACCTGCAAATGTTAAGCAATCGGTTGGGCAATAGGTTCCTCTCACTGGATGACCTTCAGGAGAGCACGGACCTACCTCAGGGTCTTCCTCATCATCTTCTTCCTCCTCCCTTTGTCTCCTCAGGCTGCAAGAACTTGAAGCACGGGCAGATGCTGAAGGAGCTGATGCAGACACCCAACTTCCGTGTGTCGTTGGTGCAGGAAGCCGACACTGTGGAGATCTGTGGGGCTCTCAAGGTGGGCCTGGTTAGCAGAGCCTGGGGGTCTGCAGGGAGCTCAGGGGAGGAGGGATGATGGGCTCTTGGGATCACACAAACCCCGAGCTCTGCTGGGGAGAGATCCCTCCACGCTGCCATTGTTTTCCAGAACGTGGTGGCTGTCGGAGCCGGTTTCTGTGACGGGCTTGGCTACGGTGACAACACCAAGGCTGCTGTGATCCGCCTGGGCCTGATGGAGATGATTGGCTTTGCCAAAATCTTCTGCAAAGGCCCTGTCACCCCCACCACCTTCCTGGAGAGCTGCGGCGTCGCCGACCTCATCACCACCTGCTACGGGGGCCGCAACCGCAAGGTCGCCGAGGCTTTTGCCAAGACTGGGAAGGTGAGCAGAGCTGGAGGTGGCTGACACTGATCTGTGTGTGGATGGAGCTGTGTCAGGGCAGGTTTGGGTTGGGTATCAGGAAAAGGTTCTTCACCCAGAAGGTGGTTGGGCACTGAACAGGCTCCCCAAGGCTGCCAGAGCTCAAGGGGTGTTTGGATAACGCTCTCAGGCACAGGGTGGGGTTGTTGGGGTGTCTGTGCAGGGCCAGGAGTGGGACTGGATGATCTTTGTGGGTCCCTTCCAACTCAGGATGTTCCATGATTCTGTGATACCTGCATCAAGCTGGAGAACAGGCAGGGAGGTGGTCCCAGTTAGCACTGTGGGATCTGCCTGGTGCTGCAGCCCAGCTCCAGGGCAGGAACGTGGTGCTGCAGCTCCAGCTGCTCCCTGCTGGGTTGTTTCAGTCCATCGAGCAGCTGGAGAAGGAGATGCTGAATGGGCAGAAGCTGCAGGGTCCCCAGACATCTGCTGAGCTGCATCGAATCCTCAAGAGCAAGAATGTGGTGGAGAAGTGAGTGCTGGGATCTCTGTGTGCTTTGTTGGGGTGGGGCTGGGACCTTTGCAGGAGCAGCAGGAGGGGAAAGCCCCCTTGGTGTGTCTGCACTGCCCGTGTCACATCAGCTGGGCAGGAGTGGCCTGTTGGATGGGGCACAGTGCCACTGGCCCACCTGCTCCTGCATGCCATGACAGGAGTCGAGGTGCCCTGACTCTGCCATCTGTGCTGAATTTCTCTGCCTGCCCACAGGTTCCCCCTCTTCACTGCTGTGTATCAGATCTGCTACGAGGGAAAACCTGTCACTGACTTCATCACGTGTCTCCAGAACCACCCTGAGCACATGTAAGGGGCTCTGCCTGCTGACCACAGGCCCTGCTGAGATGCGCTGGGAGCTCCTGCCCACACCAGCCTGAACTGCTGCCACAGCCTTGGACAGAGTCTGGATCTCCTGGGAGCCTTTGCAGACTGCTGGAAGGGCAGAGGTTCCCTTCCCCAGCCCTGGACACTGCCCTGGCCACTGAGCCTGGCACAGAGGTACCTGCTGACCTCTTTATCTCTTTGAAGGGCTCATTTAATTTTTGCTGCTGTCTAAGGTCTGCCCTGAGCAGGGCTGAGCATCTTCCTCCTTCCACTTCCTCTTGCCACAGAGGATTCGGCTCTGGGAAGGACTCTGCCAGGCCACCATGACAGACAAGGGCTGGGCACTGCCTGGGAGGGCAAACAGTGTCCCAAGTCCTCCCTCTTAGCCCCATGGGGCCACTCTGGGTGACACCAGCTCTTCCCTACCTGCTGCTGCTTTTGCATTCCCTGTCTGGTGGAGAGGGCACAGTCCCCTGCCAGGCTCCACCTGCTGAGTGGAGCTCCTCAGGATCTTTCCAAGCAGCACCAGCACAGACAATGGCATTCCTTTCCACCCAGCCATGTGCTGCTTTCCCCCAGCTGCTCCTGCTGACCCAGAGGCACTCTGGAGTTTGTTTATTTAGAGCTTTCACTCTCTCTGTCAGACCTGGCCCCAGCCCTGGGGAGCTCCCCTGGTGTCACAGGTTTGCCTGTGCTAACACCATGCCTGCTGACTTCTCTCCCTGTCTGTTTGTCCTTTGGGGCTTGGCACTGCAGGGACCAACTGCCCCCCAGTCTGTGTGAGCAGCTGGTGTGACCCCTGCCTTGTACCTGCACGGCAGCCAGGTGGGTCACCACGAGGCACCTGGGTCGTGTTGCTGTTAAATAAATGCTCCACAGCCACACTTTGCCTTCCTCTGGCTCGCTTTAGACCGCTCTGTGCTTCCACGTGTGGCTGTCCAGGAGCTGAGGAAGGAGGTGTCACACCTTCCTACATGTGGGGATGCTGCAAGCTGCCCACTGGCACGGGGGCAGGAATAGGCATGTGATCCACAACAGGTACATGGAGACACCCACCATCCCAGCACAGAGATTTTGGGCCTCACACTGAGCCTTTGCAATGTGCCCCTTGTCCAGCCGGGTGCCACGCGTCCCTCTGCTCCTCTGAAGCTGCTGGTGTTTGCTCAGGCCAGCGTGGCCAGCGGTCACTGATCCCACCTGGCCTGCAAGGCTGGAATGCTGCCGGGCTCCCTGTTCTCCCCCATTCAAGTCCCAGAGCCAAGGGGTCTCTGGCTATCAGTGTACCTTTAAAATAACAATAAACACGGAGAGGAGATGGGAGATGCTCTCCTTGTTCTGCGGCTCCGGTGCGTCGCTCTCGCTGGGTTGGTGCCTGCTGGACTTGCTGAGTGCTCAGAACAGGGCACTGCCCGTTCCCTCCTGGCTCTGCACCCTCCTGTGCTGTCCCAGAAACAGCAAGAATGTCCCTGGAGGTCCCTGTTTAGCCACGACGTCACTCAGTGTCCCACTTGCTTTGTCTCAGCAACGGTTCCAGGATTAAAATTTGGCCGTAGGACTGTGGTGGGTTGGGATTGCAACATTGAGCCGGGTCCAGAGTCCTCACCTGGGGCCTGCAGGAGCCAGGCCAGGACCCCACTGTGCCCCACACACCCCAGTCCTCCCGTCCTCTGATATTTGGGCTTCCCAGGACACGCTGTGGGATTTTATTCATCTCTTCCCAGCTGCTTTTCCTAGGCTCGCCTCGTCCCTGTGTGTCTTTAAAGGAACCCCGTACTGAGTGACCTTTCCAGGGCTCTGAACCCTCAGCTCGGCGTCTTGCGAGGGGAATTTAATCTGCTGGCACCGCACTTGTTTCTGTGCCTTTTATTAGCCACGTTTTCTCAGCAGGCACTCAGCGACCTTTAAATTCAGAGCTGTCGTGTGGGGGGATCCGACACTGCTTCCTCTGCCGAGGAGCTTTATTGAGCTTGGAGGGAGGATAAAGGAAGTCCAGCGTGTTCCTGCAGGGCTGGCACCACTTGTGGTTCTCTTTGTCTTCAAGGACTTCAGGAATCCAAGTGTTTGGATATGAGCCTCGTGCAGGAGAGAGGATCCCTGAGCTCTGTTCCCTCGCACAAACTCCTGTCAGCACCTGCCTGGAGCTGCAGCAGGATCTAGCATGGATTTGTGTTTAGCTCCTCTGAGGTGGAAATGCTTTGTCCATCCCATTTTTCCCGTGTTTCTTTGACCCTGGAAGCGCCCGAGTCCCTGCAGATCCTTGCTGAGGGTCCCTGGTCTCACACGGAGGGAAGCAGCACACAGATCTCTCGCTTTTAGCCACCCCACACTGGAGCTGGATTTCCTGAGCTATAAAAAGTCTTCCTTTTGCCATTTGGAATTATGTTCTGCAGGCTCAGCACATCCCAGTGCCGCAGCCCTGGGAGCTGCTTGCTGCTGGGGGAAAGAAGGATGAGGAGGGGAGAAAAGAGTGACCCTGGCAGCTTCGGGGCTCGAGGGAGAGAGCAGGGCTGGGACAGCAGAGTTCAAATGCTGGAAAGGAGCTGCCACAGGGGGGGACAGAAGGGGACTTGGGGGGACAGAAGGGGACTTGGGGGAACGCAGCCTCTTGGGAAGGAGGCTCTGGGCTGAGGGCACATGGGGACACTGGGCAGACACCAGTGCACTTGGAATGGCACTGGGACCCTCGGGGAGGCACTGGGACCCTCAGGATGGCACCAGAGCCCTTGTGAAGCCACCTTGAGCATCGATGGGGATGGCACCGCGCCTCGGAGCCTCAGGGCTGCAGCAGGGCCCGGAGAGCTTCGGCTCCATCCCTGCGGGGCCAAGGACTGTTCATAGCGGTCTCCCGGTGCCACACCTCAGACAGCGAGACCTGCGTCGTGCAGGGAGGCCCCTCGTGTGCCGTGAACCGGGGGGCGCAGGGGGCCCGAGGCGGCGGCGATGACGGGAGCGGCCCCTGAGGGGGACACAGCCCTTGAGGGGGACACGGAACCTGAGGGGGACACAGAACCTGAGGGGGACACAGCCCTTGAGGGGGACACGGAACCTGAGGGGGACACAGAACCTGAGGGGGACATGGGCTCTGAGGGGAACACGGAACCTGAGGGGGAGACGGAACCTGAGGGAGACACGGGCTCTGAGGGGGACACAGAACCTGAGGTGGGGCGACTCCTGAGGGGGACATGGCCCCTGAGGGGGAGCAGCTCCTGAGGGGGAACACAGAATCTGAGGGGGACAAGGCCCCTGAGGGGGACACAGGCCCTGAGGGGGAGCGGCCCCTGAGGGGAACATGGAACCTGAGGGGTCACGGCCCCTGAGGGGGACACGGAACCTGAGGGCTCACGGCCCCTGAGGGGGACACGGCGGCGAGGCGGCCGCCAGGGGGCGCTGCGGGCGCCGCGCGGGCTTCCCGCGCCCGCGCTCGCACGTGACAGCGGCACGCGTGACGACACGGGGCACGTGACGCGCCACGTGACGCGGGCCGGGAGCGCGGCGGAGCGGGACGGGAGCGGTGAGTGCTGAGGGAGCGGAGGGGATGGGAGCGGTGAGTGCTGAGGGAGAGGAGGGGACGGGAGCGGTGAGTGCTGAGGGAGAGGAGGGGACGGGAGCGGTGAGTGCTGAGGGAACGGTGAGTGCTGAGGGAGAGGAGGGGACGGGAGCGGTGAGTGCTGAGGGAACGGTGAGTGCTGAGGGAGAGGAGGGGACGGGAGCGGTGAGTGCTGAGGGAGAGGAGGGGACGGGAGCGGAGGGGACGGGAGCGGTGAGTGCTGAGGGAGCGGTGAGTGCTGAGGGAACGGACGGGACCGCACCGGACGGGTCGGGATGGACGGAACGAGACGGGTTGGGATGGGTCGGGATGGACGGGATGATGGGCGGGACGGGACGGGCGAGTCCGCGCTCCCGGCCCCGCTCAGCGCCGCCTCCTTGCGGGCCGGTAGTCGGTAAGGTGACCCAGACACCGCTGCTGGGCCCAGTGTCACTCACCGTGTTCGTCACCGAGGGGGATGAAAGGATCGCATGCACCTTGAGCAGGTGTGGTGATGAGATGAAACGTGTCTGATACACCCGAAGGCTGTGCTGCCGTTCATTGGGCAAAGAGAAACCTAATGATTTATGAGAATAACCTAACAAAGGTCACAAGAGCAAGTGTAGGATTGTGCACCTGCGGAGGAATAGCCCCAGGTACCATCACGGGCTGGGGGTGATCTCCTGGAGATCAGCTCTGAGGAGAAGGACCTGGGATTCCCGGTGGGTGACGAGTTGCCCATGAGCTGGCAGAGTGGCCAGGAGGACCGGTGGGGTCCTGGGATGCATCGGGAAGAGCAGGGCCAGCAGGTCAGGGAGGGGATCCTGCCCCTTGGCCTTAGAGAGGCACATCTGGAGTGCTCTGTCCCGTTCTGGGCTCCTCAGGACAGGACACACCAGGAGCTGCTGGAGAGGGGCCAGCGCAGGCCACAAAACCATTGAGGGATCTGGAGCATCTCTCTTAGCAGAGACTGTGGAAGCTGGGCCTGGCTAGTCTGGAGAGAAAACTGAGAGGGGATCTTATTAATACATATAAATATCTCCAAGAGAGCAGAGGATGGTGCCAGACTCTTTTTAGTGATGCCCAGAAACAGGACGAGGAGCAACAGCCATAAACTAAAGCACAAGAAGTTTCACCTCAACAGGAGGAAGAACTGCTTTCCATGGAAGGGGGCAGAGCACTGGAACAGCTGCCCATGGAGTCATGGGAGTCGTGTCACCTGCTCTGGGTGACCCTGCCTGGACACAGGGGGTTGAACTGGATGATCTCCAGAGGTCCCTTCCAACCCTGACTATCCCGGGATTCTGTTCCTCTCTCGCAGGTGCAGCCATGGTGTCCAAAAAGCAGCTGGCAGACTTTGGCTACAAGGCGTTCTCGGGCTCCATGATGCTGCTGACGGTGTACGCCGGGTACCTGTGCACTGTCCGTGTCCAGAGGATGCTCCAGCACCGCCGTGAGCGGGAGAACGCGTCCGGCCCCGGGAGCTGAGCCTGTGCTGGGACCGGCCCCGGGAGCTGGGACTGGCCCCAGGAGCTGAGCCCATGCTGGGACCAGCCCCACAGCCCCAGTCCCCTCATTCCCAGTCCCCCCATTCCCACTCCCACTGGGCTGGGGAAGGCAAATGGAGTGCAATAAAACCCGTGTAAGAGTGGCAGGTGTGGTGTGTGTGATGTCCCTCAAATCCCGACTGGGCTGAGCTGGGAGGGACCGTAAAGGTCACCCAGTTCCACCCCCTTCCACGGGCAGGGACACTTTCCATGAGTCCATCTTTCTGTTCTTCCAAAAAGCTGTTTCTCCTGTGCTCAGGGACAGCCAAGGGACACACCCCATCCTCTGTTCTGTTTCCTCAAGATCAAACACATCACTCCCAAGTTTCTGAAGCAACTTTTAATTGGAGATAAGAGTAAACAACAGTATAAAATGTTAACAACTCGAGAAGTTTCCAAAATTCTGCTCCTGATTGACCGTTCCATTGCCCCCAAGTACCATTGAGTAAAAAAAGAGAAGCAAAGCCCACAGTGTGGCTGCTCTTCCAGCTCCGGGTTCCTCCACAGCTCTAACATCAGAGCAGCAACAATCACTTGTCTCAGAGTACAGGACCAAAACATCTCATTTTTTTGGGGAGTTAAACCCAGCCCACCAGTTCTGATCCTCCCTCTGATCCCAGCTTAGCCAACTGAATCCAGTAGGTCTAGAGAAGTCTTCAAAACCACAATTTGCAACAGGAAGAAAACAATTTAAAAGGCCTGGATTGTGCTGGTTGTCTCAGGGGCAATAAACCACCCCGCTCACCCCCTTGCAGAAGGCTTGAGTCAAGACTTCAGAGGGGTTTGCAGCACCAAAAGAGGCAGCAGACGCTGGCCTGGTCCCTGGTGACAGCAGAGATGAGCAGCTGGGAGCTCCCCAGCACCCTGGGGCGAGGCAGAGCAGTGATTCTGGGGCAGCACAGTTCAAAGCTCGGCTGGGAGCAGAGTCTCTGCCTCACCCAGGGCAGCTGGGACGTGGAACCTGCGTTCTCTGTGCTCTGAAGTGGCTTCTGGAGTGCATCAAGAGCTGCTGCACCTGCCCGGAGCGAACCGTCACCGAGTGGCACCGAACCCCACGTCACTGAGTGGTCCAAACCTGCTCTGCCTTGAGCTGATCCCAGTAAAAACCAGTTTGTCACAAACAAAGACACCTCTGCAAGTATCAACAGGACTCAGGGGTGGTGGTTTTTTTTTTTGTACTTCTGAAGTACAAAATGGCTTGAAGTGAAATCTGCAGCTTTGTTTTTGCCCCGGTCGTTGGCTTCATTCCTTGTGCCGTGCAAAGCCTCTGACTGGTCAGGGTTGTGCCCGTTTCGGGTCTGCTGGAGGTTTCTGGGGAAGGGGTTTTCGATTAAAGATCACTTGGGAATGTGGAGCTCAACACAACTAGATATTGAAAGAGAAGTTCGTGTTTGCTCAAGGCCAGCCCAGGGCCTTACTCCTCTCCTGTCCACTGGCCGCCGGCCACGTGGCCGTTCAGGCGGTTGGAACCGTTACTGGAAGTGCTGAAAATTCCTTTTGTGCTGTTGGAAGTCACATCCTCCTCCTCGGAGCTGCTCTCCACGTCACTGCGGTCATCCTTGGACACCTAAACATTGCCAGTGGAATCGGGTAGCGGGAGAGGAGAAGGGGAGTTGAAAAATGGACAGAAAGCAGCAGTTAGAATGTTGTGTCCATGTGATGAATCACCTTCACTCACATCCACCTCCTACACTTGAGTCTGGAGCAGTTCAAGCTCCCAAGAAGGAGCCTGTCATCACTTTAGGAACAAGACACAGACACTGTGAAAGACAGTTTGGAAAGATGAGCTCCATTTCCCAAATATTCTGTATAGCTGTGAAAGCACTTCAATCCTGCTCTCACCAGATCAGATGATATTACAGATCTGGCGTTGTTCTTGTCTTCCAAGAGCTCCTCTCTGAGGCCATTTGTCGAAATAATTTGTTTCAAATCAAAAATTTCTCATGCCACGATCACAAGTGGGTCTGACAACCAAAAACCAGGGATGTGTCAATTCGAGAGAGAACATTTTGTCCTACAGGGAGCAGCTTTGCTATTTTAAAAATTAACCAGCTTTATTTATCACATCACTGCTTGAACAAAGCATCTCCATTTCCACAGCCTGTGCTTCAGCTGGGAGATCCCATTTAGGAGCAGGAGTTTGGACAGGGGGATGGAGAACAAAGGCAGTGTCTGATCCAGCAAACAGGATCCAGCTCAGAACAGGAGTCTCAGCCCAGGGATCCAGCTCTGCTTACAGAGTTATGCCTTAGTTCAGAGACTGCCTGCAAATCCAGCTCCATTTGACCTCCATGTGGGATTTTGAACCTTCCCAGGAGGAGTTTGCTGCTCCAAGTGTCACAGCAGGGCCCTGCTCCAGCCCTGCAGAGCCAGAGGGAGAAGGGAAGAGCCCATAAACCCAGCCCCAACTGCAAACACACACCTTGGGTGGTGGCAGCTGCCAGAGCCAAACATCCCCAGCGTGAGCTGGGCGTGGGGAGTGGCCCCTGCTCTGCCCAGGGCAGCTCCTCACTCCCCTCAGTTCCCTCCCTCTGCAGCCAACAGCCCTCAGTAACTCCACGTTAGTCAGAGCTCCAGTGCTCTGGCTTGCAGCTTTCCAAGGATTCCAGGATTTCACTCTCCTCTGCTCTCTTGGAGTCAGGGTTAGGGCTCTCCAGCAGAAGGAAGTGGTTGAACTCCAGGGAAGATCTGGCTGGAAGCCAGATGGAAGTTAACGATCTCCAGGAACTTTCTGGATGTCCTGGCTTCTGCCTGTTGCCAGAACTTTTGCTATCTTTCCCCCAATCTTTTGCTGTATTGGAAGTTCAAAGGGTCACGGGAAGGAAGCAGAAATCCCTTGACATTTTTCCCATTCTTGGGGGAGAAGTGACTGTTTTACTCCTTTTCACAAAAGGGAGTGAATTCCTGCTGCCCTCTCCCCCCCAGTGCGGTGCTGATGAGGAGCAAAGACAGAAATTGGAGCGTGTGGGTGTGTAAAAGCAGAAAGTGAAGGCTGTGCAGGCAGGTGACAGCAGGTAAGAACAGACCCCAGGACACCTCTGACCTTTGGAAAAACCAGTATTTTAGCACTCTTGTCAGGAGCAGGGAGAGAAGGAGAAGGCACCAAAGCCCCAAGAGCTCTGCTTTTGTCTTGGCCTCGTCACAGGTGTGTTTCAGTGAACAAACAGAACCACAGGTCACACTTACATGCACAGGGTGAAACTGTCCAGCTCCAATCTGGCACAGAGAAAAGGAGAAAAGAGTGAAGAAGACAGAGCTTAGAGTCCTTTCTCTGGCTAGGTCACCTGGACAGGAGAGAACCAAGGAAAGGGAAAAGGTGTAGAACTCAGGATACAGAAACGGCTGCAGAGAATGAAAATCAGGCATTTGTAGTAGCAGCTGTGGGGAACAGATGAAGAGCTGGTACTCTGAAACCTGCTTGAGCCCAGGGTCAAACAGAGTATTTCTATTTTTCAAGGCCACATTCCATGTGTAGGGGCAGCTAAAGTCAAACACAAAATAATGCAGAGCTGTCAGAGGAACTCAGATCAGAATATCAATATCTGATAGGAAAAAGCATTCCTGCTACTAAATCAGCTTTTTTTTTTTGCTGATTTCATAGAATCATGGACTGGTTTGGGTTGGAAGGACCTTAAAGCTCACCTTGCTCCACACCCTGCACCTTCCACTATCCCAGGTTGCTCCAAGCCCTGTCCAACCTGGCCTTGAACTGGGTGATCTTTAAGGTCCCTTCCAAGCCAGGCCACTCTGGGAGTTTTGACAAGCAGCAAACCCCACTGCAGCCCTGGGAATCCTCTCCCTGAGTGCTGGAGCTCAGTGAAGATGCACAATCCCCAGCACATCCAAAGGAGCAGCTGAAGTTCAGAAACATCCTGGATGTTCATCCTGTTGTCCAAAAGAGAGCCTGCTACCACCTTAAACTCCAGAGTGCACAACAAGTGAGTAATAATTGCTGTTTTAGGACATTTGGATGGACTGGAAAATGGAGTTATTTCCCTGCATGCCCAGAAGAGAATCCCTGCCTTTGAAGACACCTAAGAACTCACAACTCCAGAGCAATCAAAGTAAAAAAAAGTCATTTTTATGAACTCCTGAGCCAAGTCCCTCAAGAACCAACACCAGCCCTCATTGAAAAATCCCAATTTCTCATGATTCCTTAATAGGATTTGTAGGAAAGAGGACCCAGAAGCTCCCTGAGCCTTACCTTGCCCCGCACCAGGGCCTTGGAGGCCGTGCGGATGATGAGGTAAGACCAGATGATGTGCAAGACCTGCAAGGTCACCAGGAGCCCGTTGAACAGCCACCAGGAAGGGTAGGGACCGATCAGCTCCCAGCTTTCAAACAGGGTCGTGTTCAAAATCCTTCAAGAGATGCAGAAACACGTTTCAGATGGGTTCTGCTGGGCTTCCAGCTCTGATCGGAGGTGCCAGGCCAGATGCACAACAGTTTGTGTCTCACTGAGCATCTGCTGCTCTGCTCCTGCCAGAGTCAGGAGACTGAGTAAAGCTCATTAGGAGCATTTGAACTGAGCAGCAAACAGAACATGTGAATGTGCTGCAATTTGGTTCCACACACCGATCTGCTGCCAATTTTCTTCTCCAAAGCACAAGCGTTTTTATTTATAACAATTTCACAGGAAGTGATGTCAGGCTGCTCTGGTCACCAAAACAACCCTTAACACCTTCCTGCTTGGGCAGCTTTCACCCAGATTTAAAGATCAAAAATTGTATCAAAAAGAGTGTGGGCACAGGAGCAGGGATTGTCCCTCCACTGTGAGGATGTGCCCAGTTCTGGGTCCTCACAGCAAGGGAGATATTGAGGGGCTGGAGAATGTCCAGAGCCAGGAACAGCTGGGGAAAAAGAGGCTCAGGGGGGACCTTCTGGCTCTCCACAACTCCCTGACAGGAGGGGGAAGCTGGGGGGGTGTCAGGCTCCGCTCCCAGGCAACAACAGGACAAGAGGGAACAGCCTCAGGATGTGCCAGGAAAGGTTCAGGTTGGACATGAGGAGGAATTTTTTCATGGAAAGGGTGGTCAGGCATTGGAGGTGGTGGAGTCCTCATCCCTGGAGGAATAACTGGATGTGGCACTCACTGCTTTGGTAGGGATTGGTCACAAGTTGGACTCAGTGGTCTTGGAGGGTTTTTCCAGTCTCAAGGATTCTGGGATCAGGAAGGAATTTTGTCCCCAGAAGGCCTCCCTGCCTCCCTCCCTCCCTCCCTCCCTGGGTGCTCTTCTCTTCCTTCAGAGTTTTATAGATTCCTCCAGCCAGGCTGGAAGACTCAAAACTGCTTTATGGCCTGAGCTTTGTGTTTCTTTCATTACTGTTTTGCTGTTCTTGTTGCTGGGGTTTATTGCCAGTCCTTCAGCAATTTAATAAACACTTTAGATTTTATGATGCAGAGAGGTATGGAGAGACCTTTAACAACCACATTAATTTCCCACAGCTTTTAACATTTCACAAGAAAAACAAAACAAGCCTTTCAAACAAAAACCCAAATCCCCCCCAAAAGGCAGCTCCAGAAGTATTTAACTCCTAGCAGGTTTATGAAAGAATTCAATGCAATTCCAGAGATCTGTTGATGTTTTACACTGCTAATTAGGGAAGGGAATACACGTGCAGTGAAACAGCACAGGGTCTGCAGTGCTGCTGCAGCTTGCCAGATTCCTCTCCAAAGCTGAGGAGTAACATTACAGCCAGTGGAAAACACATTAAAGATTTACAGGATGCTGAGCACTGGTGTGAGGTGAGAGCATCCCCTCACGACAGACAGCAGCTGCAAAAACAACTCTCTCGTCTGGCCCTGGAAGGAGCCTATGAAGAAACAGAAATTAAAGCTCTTCTTCATCCAGAGTCCTTTGGTGCATTTACTGGAAAATAAGCAAGAGCTTTAACTGCAAACCTGATCCTAAAGGGTTGAAAGAATTGTTGCTGCCTACCAGGCACCCACAAAGAATGGGAATGCCAGGTGTCCATGGCCTAGGAAATAAATACATGCAGTAAAATGCTGTTACCAAATTGTCACCACACACAATAAATGGTCAACAGCTCATTAACCAAAGCACCTCTCCAGGGCTGACCTACTGAGGTGAGAGGGAATCTCATTATGGGATGATTGTCTCTAAGCCATTTAGCCAGGGTTTTACATCCCAAGAAACCTCAGACCTATTTCAGGCTCTGAACAGTCACGACACAAGGACAGGACAGAAGTGTCATAAGAATCAGAAACTGCAGTGATGACTAAGCCAGATACAAACAAAAATTACCTCAAGAGACTGTGCCTCACTTGTAATTATTTCTAGAACTTCTTCAGAGAAGCAGAGAATCCTTCAAGCCTCTCAGAGCAGATTCTGGCTGACTCTTTCATCACTGCAGCAGGGGAGGGGCAGCTGTGAATGGGATTCTGGACTCTTCTCCCAGTCCCTCAGCTGACCGGGGAGAGATTTCTTCATGTGCCTACTCAAACCTCCTGCCCCAAACTGCACTTGGGCCACGTGCAGCTGCCTGGAGGGACAGCTGGAATGCTTGGGAAAAGTCTAAAAGGCTCTGAAAGGACTGGGAGAACAACCAAGACCTTCCAGCTCCAGGTGCTTACCAGAAAGGGTAAATGCCCAGCCGGGTCACGATGAACACGACCCCAAAGAGCATGAAGAAAGCATCACACAGACGTTGGTACTTGGCATAATTGGCCAGTTTTGCAGCCTGCAAGAGACAAGGAACGTGCAAATATTATTCCATTTGTGCACTCCTGTAATTACCCAGCTGGAGAGCTGCAAAAAAATCTCTAAATCACATTTGTACAGTTTGGAACAAAGAGGGATTATTATATTGTATTGCTATTTTTATACTGTTATTTATATGGTACTACAAGAACAATGGGAGAGACTATTTACAAGGGCCTGGAGTGACAGGACAAGGGGAAATGGCTTCCCACTGCCAGAGGATATGATCACCCTCCCTGAGAGGGTGCTGAGGCCCGGGCACAGGGTGCCCAGAGAAGCTGTGGCTGCTCCTGGATCCTTGGAAGTGTCCAAGGCCAGGCTGGGATGGGATTTGGAGCAACCTGGGATAGTGGAACTGGATGATCTTTAAGGCTCCTTCCAACCCAAACCATTCCATGGTTCTGTGACTCAGCACTGAAGCAGTTTGCAGGAACAGCTGACAAGGCAGGACCAGCAGCACAAATTTCATGGCACATTTAAAGCAGTTTATCAAGAACAGGAATGTCAGCTTGCTCCCCTGGGATCACAGCAGCATTAGGGGTGCAAAGACTGGAAAGGAAACTCACCTCCAAGAGGAAATCTGAAGCATCATGGAGGCAGAGCACCAGAGTTCCAACCCGCACCATGTTATTCATGTACGAGAATGTGATGAGCCCAATGGTGGCCAAGTGATGGACGAACATGATCAGGAAATCCTGGAAACAGGAAAACCACCAGTGAAGACTCTCTGGCTGTCACACAAATGCATAAGTTTGGAACAGAGCCACCCAACTGAGTCAGCAGGGTCACAGGATTCCTTTGGTTCAGGCTCTGACTCCATCACACTCCCACCATCTCCGCAAGAGCTTCCAGAAAGGTCTCTGAGCTTTGGTGCTGCTCAGGTCAGAGCTCTGCCTGCTCAGGGATCAGCACAGTCTCTCTGGCACACACACAGCTGCACCTGCACACCCCACAGAAATTATTCACACCACAAGATGAGCCTTATTTTTGGCTCCTTCTGCTTTTCCAGACACGCTGCTCGTCCCCTCAGCTCCTGGCACACATTTAAGTGCTGTTACTGCTGTCAGTGACAGAGCAGGCCCAGAGCACCAGGTAACTCAGCAGGAAGAATGAAAAATGTTTACAATGCATAATATTCAGGGCTGGTTTGCACTTCAGCTTCCTGTAGCTCACCCTGCTGCAGTGGGGAACGTCATCCACTTGTTAAAGTCAAAATGAACCATCACAAACAGAGTCCCAGAGGTTGTTCATCACTCCCTGCCTGCAGCTCCACTTTATTCCACAGTGCCTCACCTGCTCATATTTCAGCACAGAAAAAAGCCTGGGTAAACTTGGTTTGTTTAAGAGTCAGTGCAAAAATTGGGATAATTTGCTGCTTTGCAGCTCATGTAAAGGAAGCAATAAGCCAGGATTTACTGGGGACTGTTCTCCAACAGCAACAATAACCAGATCCTGGAATGCAGCGTGACAAAATTAGATTTGAGCAACTGCAACCACTCATCATCTGCTCCTCACACAGATGAGAAGCTCCTTTCAAAACCCCATTTATTATTGCCTTAGCTTTTGCCATTTCCTCAGCAAGGTACTGCTTTGAGCAGCTCATTTTCTTGCAAGCCTTCCAGTTAAATCTATTTTTAGCAATGATTTGTTAACTTTTGATTGGGAGGTATTGAGTGATGCTGTCCTTTCCCCTGGAAGGTGAAAAGGAACTCAAGGAGACACCAGGCTGCAGGTTCTCCTTTTCTTCCCAGGACTGCAGAGTGCTCACAGGAGAAGGGAGGCTCACAAAGGTGTAAATGAGGAAGAAAACATAATTATCACCACATTTTGGCTTTTCTGGCTAGGCATGCTCCTATTTTTTTTTGTTAGTCCTACCTATTTATTATTATTTTTATTATTGAGTGGTTAATTTTTATTATTGAGTGGTTAATGGGATTCTGGTTCATCTCACCTTCCGTTTAATGTCTGTAAACTGAGAAAACATGAGGGACCAGTAGAAGGCCAGCTCCAAGATATAGTAATAATAAAGCCTGGATGTTAGAGGCTGCAAAAGAGACAGAGACAGCACAATTACAAGACAAAAGAATTCAAAATTTTCATTCAAATCACTTTTTGCCTTCCTGCTTTTCCATCTCACTTTGTACCTCCAGAATTGCTGAGGCAGAAGTTAAATCATTCAGGTTTAATAAAAACAAGCTTAAGCAACAGGAATCTTACTCCAGGTTTACTCACACAAATGTAATTGTGTGTTTGAACTTTCTTCCAAAGGAGTAAAGTCCCTTGTCAATACCTACAACTCCTACTGAAACCTCTCAGAGTAGGAAAATCAGGCTCTGGAACAGATTGTTGGTCTCTATACAGTAAATAAATAAATTACCACTATAATTTTATGCCTTTTTCTTTCACTTTTAATAAAATCTCAGCAGCAAGTAAACATAAAATGACTGAGTCAGATTTATCTGTGGAAATCCTGCTGCTGTCAAACCTAACCAGGATGTAAAGGCACAAAGAGTAAATGCCAGAGTTTTAATCCAGCACCAACAACAAAAATAAAAACTGAAATTGTTCAAAAAGTTGGAATTTAGGAGGTTTCTCTCATACCTGGAAGGGGCAGTTGTACCAGCACTGTCGTGTGTCCCAAAACCAAAAGCCAGAGCTTTAATCCAGCATCAATAACAAAAATAAACACTGAAATTGTTCAAAAAGTTGTAATTTAGGAAGTGTTTCCCTCATACCTGGAAGGGGTAGTTGCATCAGCACTGTGTCATGTGTCCCAAAACCAAAAGCCAGAGCTTTAATCCAGCATCAATAACAAAAATAAACACTGAAATTGTTCAAAAAGTTGGAATTTAGGAAGTGTTTCTCTCATACCTGGAAGGGGTAGTTGTACCAGCACTGTCATGTGTCCCAAAACCCAAAGCCAGAGCTTTAATCCAGCATCAATAACAAAAATAAACACTGAAATTGTTCAAAAAGTTGGAATTTAGGAAGTGTTTCTCTCATACCTGGAAGGGGTAGTTGCATCAGCACTGTGTCATGTGTCCCAAAACCAAAAGCCAGAGTTTTAATCCAGCATCAATAACAAAAATAAACACTGAAATTGTTCAAAAAGTTGGAATTTAGGAGGTGTTTCCCTCATACCTGGAAGGGGTAGTTGTACCAGCACTGTCGTGTGTCCCAAAACCAGGGTGCCTGAAGGGAACAGGGAAGTTTTTATTAAATACAAATTAGAAGTTATATAAAATCCCAGTTTGTACTGGGTGTTTTCCTCTCCACCACCTAAAGGCACTTGACTCTGCAGCTCTGCTTCACTGAAATTTTCCCTGCATTCTGCCATTCAAACTCCATTTATTGTAAAAAACTCTAGTGATTTAAAATCTAAATTGTGCTCTCAACGACAGTTCTGCTGCAATGGAGATTTCTAGAATAATCCTACAGCTCTAATAATAATAAAGATCCAAGGAGATGAACCTGTATCCCTTCAAGAGGGAGAGGAGAAAAAAAGCAGCAGCTTTCCATAACAAAAAAAAGCAAAAAACAAAAAGAAAACTCACCCTGTTTTTTCCAGCATTCTGGGGTAACACAACCATTTTCTATTATTTCCAAAATTATGGATCTGGATAAATCTTCCTTATAGTGTAAGGAAAATCTTTAACAGACCCCCAGGATCCCAAATCAGGGATCATTCAACTGCAACCACCCAGAACAATGAGGGTGACAGAGCAACTCACCGTCCAGAGAAACCTGATTCCATAAAAAAATATACTTAAATAAAATGTAAATCTCCACCTGGGAAAAGAAATAAAAAATAAACTTAGGACACAGAAGCAGCTTCTGGTTAACATTAGTACAATTAATTGAAATAACTGGGAAAACCCCCCCAAATCTGACACCTGAACAGCTTTCAGCCACCTTCATTTCTAAACATTTCAGGTAAGATAAAGCTGTTGGAGAGTTTTCACACCACACATGAGTTTGCATCAACAGCCAAGTCTGAAATTCAGGGTGAACATGCATCATTCATATCCTTTAGGAGACAAGATAACAACAAGCAAAGTTGTTCTCCTGATGTTTGTATTTGTCCCTCTTACCTTGTGGCTTTAGGTAGACAAAACCACACTGGGGGAAGAATTGAAAGTTACTGGAAAGGAGAGAAATGAGCAGAGGAGAAATAAGTCAGGAAAAAATACTGAGGTTCTACTGAACTACAGAGAAAACTGCAGGAGCTCAGGGGAACAGGGAACAAAGAGTGGAGAGAACAGAGAAGGAAAGGAAAGGAGTAACTGGGAAAGGCAGAAAGTCATTCCTGGGGAATGGAAACAGCTCTGGGTGGGAATGCAGAGATGTAGGAGCATCCCAGGGGATTTACACCCAGTGTGGGCACGTGCATGGACACACAGACAGGGACAGGGACACAGAGACAGGGACAGGGACACACAGACAGGGACAGGGACACAGAGACAGGGACAGGGACACAGAGACATGGACATGGACAGGGACACACAGACATGGACACACAGACAGGGACAGGGACATACAAACATGGACACACAGACAGGGACAGGGACACAGAGACATGGACAGGGACACATGGACATACAGACATGGACACAGATATGGACAGGGACACACAGACACGGACAGGGACATACAAACATGGACACACAGACAGGGACACAGACACAGACATGGACACATGGACATACAGACATGGACACAGATATGGACAGGGACACACAGACAGGGACATGGACATGCAAACATGGACACACAGACATGGACAGGGATACACAGACAGATATGGACACAGATGTGGACAGACAGACATGGACATACAGACAGGGATGTGGACACACAGATATGGACACACAAACGTGGACAGGGACGCACAGACAGGGACACAGACATGGACAGGGACACACAGACAGATACGGACACAGATGTGGACACACAGACATGGACATGGACATACATACATGGACACACAGACATGGACAGGGACACACAGACAGGGACACACAGACATAGATATGGACACAAATGTGGACACACAGACATGGACACATAGAGAGGGACATGGACATACATACATGGACACACGGATATGGACAGGGACACAGACAGGGACACACAGACATAGATATGGACACAAATGTGGACACACAGACACGGACACATAGACAGGGACATGGACATACATACATGGACACACAGACATGGACAGGGACACACAGACAGATATGGACACAAATGTGGACACACAGACAGGGACACGGACATACATACATGGACACACAGACATGGACAGGGACACACAGACAGGGACACACAGACATAGATATGGACACAAATGTGGACACACAGACATGGACACATAGAGAGGGACATGGACATACATACATGGACACACGGATATGGACAGGGACACAGACAGGGACACACAGACATAGATATGGACACAAATGTGGACACACAGACACGGACACATAGACAGGGACATGGACATACATACATGGACACACAGACATGGACAGGGACACACAGACAGATATGGACACAAATGTGGACACACAGACAGGGACACGGACATACATACATGGACACACAGACATGGACAGGGACACACAGACAGGGACACACAGACATAGATATGGACACAAATGTGGACACACAGACATGGACACATAGACAGGGACATGGACATACATACATGGACACATGTGCACACAGACACGGACACACAGACACTCTGAAGTGCCACAAAGGACCTGGCCCAGTGTCTAAAGCCTCTCAGCACTGAGTCCTGTACCCCCTTCTGGTCTCTCAGGCACACCCACAAAATAATTCCGAATTTTAGAACCTCCTTTAACAGCCCTCGTTTGCTTGTACAGGAATTTCAGCCCTGGCCTGGTGGAGCAGCTGCCCCCAGGCCCAGCTAGAGCTCTAAGATGAAGCCCCTCTGCACAAACATACATGCTCTCACAAAATTTCGTGAGGGTGGTGGGTTTGTCCTGGTTCCTCCGATGCCGAAACCAGCGCTGGATCTTCCGGACATCCCAATCCAGCTGCTTGGACAAGCCTTCTAACCTTTTTCCATCTGGAGACTGAAGGAAAATGAACCAAATGTCATTTCTCCCACTCCTCAACCTACTTTCAGTCCTGCACTATGACAGAAATAATGCACAGATAACCAAAAACACACCAGGAAGGGATCACAGAGAACCCACTGCCACAAATGTCATTCAGGTTTAACCTTCATAAGCCACTAATTACTTAATTACTCAGAATGGTTCTGGTTGAGCATTTCCTCACCTGTTTCATCAGTTGACAGCATGTTAAGACAAAGGATGTGACTGTTCTGTGTGTTAGTTTGGGGGAGGAGCTGTTAAAGTGTCCTGTCCTACACTTTAAAGCTGCACATCAATTCCAGCAGCCCAGAACTCAGGAGCAGCAAAGCTGAAGATGTTTTAAGGGTTGCTACTCAGAGCAAGGACAGGGAAACTTTAAACTAAGAGTTGGTTAAACACAGTAGATATTTGTATAATCCAAAAGGGCACTGTAGAAATTGTGTTATTTCTGTTATCAAAGTTTATAAATGAAAATAGATTTGAAGATTGAAACACTTCCATGACAAATCTAGATCTAATATATCCCTGTTCTCCACCTGGGAACTCTACTGTGTCTGAATGAACACAAATGGATTTATCAAAGTGAACCAAACCTGGGAACTCCCTCTACAATGGCCCAGGAGTGAGATAATTCAGAGCAGCTCTGCCAGGGAGCTCAACCACTGCAAGATGATAAACACATTTTACTATCTGAGTTCCATACAAACCACAAAAGCTATGCAGAATGCTGATTTAACACCAAATCATCAGTCTGCCCAGCTGAAAATCAAAATCAGAGTAATTTGATTTTCAGTGTTGACACCATGACTGTTCTGTCAGTCCATCACATCCCTCAGCACTTTCCTGGGATTTCATGGTTGGGGCATTGGGAAAGCACCTGCCCCCAGGGGGAATTCAGAGCTCCCAGCTCGGAGCAGCAGTGAAATCCTTCCCCTCCAAACCCAACAGCAGCCACAGCACCCTGGGACAGTTAAAGGTTTCATGAGCCAGACAAATTCTGCACAGCCTGTGACCTCCTGGGTTTTCTAAACATTAATTTCAAGGACATCCCCTGCATTAAAGTTCTCCCAACAAAGGGCATCAGATGCTGGGGATTTTTCAGTTCACACGTCATTCCAAATGCCTCAAAACTTTAATGTTCCCACAAGGCAAGGTTTTTTTGAGGTTTTTATAGAAGTTCTCTTTATCTGATGCAGTAGATGAGGTTCAGCATCACCAAATCTCAACAGAAAACCTTCCATTTCGTTATCTCGAATGAAAATCTATTGCACTTATTCAATATTGAATAAAATACAGTGGGATTCTGTAATTCTGTAGTGGTGGAGGCCTGGGAGCTTAAGGGAAAGAAGGAAACAAGCCAAAGAAAGACCATTAAATGTCCTGCCCTTCATCAGGACATCCTTCATTCACTGAACACCTCCTTGAATAATCCACTCCCACTGACAACTGCTCTCCAGGCTTACAGTAAATGGCAAAAATGAGAGGAAAACACTCACAATAAAACCAGTAAAATCAGAAAAGGAACTGGGCTCAAGGAAAAGAGGAACACTTTCCCAATAAAAGTGGAAGATGCTGGGAAATCTCTCATTAAACCAAACATCCTCACAGCACAACTTGGACCAAAGGCAGGGAACTGAAGGGAGAAGCTCAGACCTGTCCAGCAGGGGAATATTTGTGTTCCAAAGATGTTTCTGTGCACAGAACCATGGCTCAGCCACACAGGGAATTCACTTTGCTAGCAGAAGGCAAAGTAAAACCAGAAGGAGCCCACTCGTGGATGCAGAGTGTGAAATGTGCACCTCAAACCAGAAAAGTGGAAGCAAAAAGCCCCCCCTTTGACACTTCCAGGCCTCCATTCCCTTTGGAATGGAGGAGGAATTTGAAGTGTGACTCACCTTAGTGATGGATGTAAACACTTTCTCTAAAATTGCATTGGGCTGGGCTCTGTGAGGTCCACTGTCCTGAATGCCAAGGTTTATGGCACATGGCTTGGCAATAAACCTGCAAGAATTCCCCAGAAAGAGCTGGATTAAAACAAGGTATTTATTTCCCTCCTCTGCCTGAATCACAAGGATTTGTCACCAACTGCAAAACCTGGAGAAAAAAACTTTTGAAATCTCCACTCCATCAATTCCCAGGTGAAAGAATTTATTTTATGAGTCCACATGGTAACAGCAGACAGCACATTCTGTGCACAGCAGAGTGAAAAATTAAATCTTAATGCTCTTGGCTTGTAAGGATCCCAAATGTGCTCCCCAGGGGGATTCTCATTCCTCAGCAATAAAACAATAGACTGATAGCAGTCTGCAGTGAACAGAAATGCTGGAGATGAAGCCCTAAAACAAAGTATCTTGTTTCCAAAATAGGCCTTGGTGTCACATCACTCAGGAAAAAAAAAAAAAGGAAGTTCCAAGTGACACAGTTCCCAAAAGAACCTTTTTTTTTAAGGTTTTTTTTTTAAAGTTTTTATTTTTTTGTCTTTGGGAAAAATAAAATGCTTTGTTTCCTTCAGGACAGGGAGGAAGATGCAAGTCCTGCAGTCTGCAAGATCCCTGATCACAAGATCTCATCCATCCCATGTGTTCTGTGTATCTCAAATTGATTTAACTCTTCTTGGATTGCATAGCACAGACTCTGGAAACAAGCCTGGCTTTGCAACTAAAACCAATATCAACATGTTCAAAATGATCAGGTTTTGCTGCATGTTTGTGTCACAATGGGCTCAGCGTTCCAAGGGCAATGTCTGCATTACCTGACATGTGAATTGTTCCTCTCCTGTTGGTGGGCAAAAGGGGGAGAGGGTTAAAGGAGCAATAGTTAGTATTTTTAACCAGTTATTTGGAGAAAGAACCTGTTTCTCAAACCAATTTTGAAAAGAACACAACATTTGTACCATTAAAACCATTTTGCTTTCACAGAGAGATTGTTTCAGAGAGAGCTAAGCTGAAATTACACACATTTAGGAGCCTCCCAGTGCCACCAAGCAGAAAATGCTGCTTTTTCCAACCACAATTGTTATAATTTCTCCTTGTGTTTAAAAGGAAAGATTAAAATTCAGGAGAATCGTGGCTCCAAGTGCTCCAACAGTGATTATTCTCAGGAATACTCACTCAGTGCTTCAGGAACAAATATCTGTGGCTGTGTTTAAGAACAGCCCCAGGTTGTGGGGTTTTCAGGTCCTTCCCTGAGCCTCCTTTTTTCCAGGCTGAGCCCCTTTCCCAGCTCCCTCAGCCTCTCCTTGTGCTCCAGACCCTTCCCAGCTCTGCTCCCATCTCTAAATTACATTTCAACACCCACAGCCTTTAAAAAAAAATAATTAAAAAATAGAAAAGGAAGGAGTGATTTCCTTTGAGCTTGGCTCCAAAGGCTCACAGCTTCCGCCATAATCCAGAAATCGGGTCCTGATGTTATGAAACATTTGGAAAGACCCTCCCCCAAAAATGTCAAAAATATAAAGTATTAAATATCTCTATGCTCTGCTTTCCTGCAGGATACACCACAAGTACAGCACAGGAGTTCACACGTGCAATTACAGGATTACAAATAGTTTCATTTCATTTTTGGGGACATGGTGCTTAACAGCTCTAAAAACAAAAAAAAACAACCCATCAAACCTGGCCTGAAGATACTCAAGTTTAGGTGGTTACCTCACATCAGAGAGAAAACCTAAAAAATCTTGCAGGTGGAATATGAAGTGAATGGTCAATCCTCTGCTCAGTCAGGAAAATCCCAAGCTGACCTGTTATTTAGGTAAACTCACACTAAAAACTGCTGTGGCACTTCCAATTTTTGGGGCTAGAGCAGGTTTTTCAGGTGTGCTTTGCACTGGATCCCACAAAAATCCCCAAACAGAAAAAAAATACCGTCCAGACAGCAGAATTCCCATTCTTGGGGATATTCAAAGTGAACAGCAGAAGACCATGGGTGATCTGAGTTGCCTGAACGTTGGCCTTGCTTTGAGGAGAGGATTGGATGAGGCGGCCTTGAAAGGTCCCTTTTTAATCTAAATGATTTTATGATTTCATAGAAATCTCAACGGCAACAAACTGTACCCAAGGTGAGCTTAACTGCCACACCTTCCAGCAAGAAATTACCATCACATAAAGATTTCTATAAAACCTTTATCAACAGGGATCAGCTCCCACCTGAGCCTACCTGGCCACCTTTTCCACACTAATTCTTAACGCAGACTGATTTTAAAACCAACACCAATTTTCAAGTCCACAGATTCATGTGTTGTAACAAATAGTTCTCAGGCATGCTGTGCTTCACAAATAGGCAGAATTTTTCTTTATGGAACATTCTAGATTGGCTGGGGACTCCCTATTACAGCTCTGAAAAGAAGAACAATCTCCAAAGTGAGATTTATTAAATAGTCACTCTTTGAGTTTGTATTTCCGTAATCTCTCGATTTGGCTGGGTTAAGATTTAACCACCTCATTCCACAACAGACCTGAGGAAGGAACATCTCAAATCACCTTTTTCTCCCTCTCCCTGCAGATCCCTTCTCAGATCTGTCCAGTAACACCCACACCTGGTTCAAAAGAGTGTTCCAGTGCAGCTAAAAACACACCACATCCAGGTTTTTGCAGATACCTGGGATTTTTTTTTTTTGAGCCTGCAGTGTGACAAGATGTGTGAGAAGAAATATTGAAAAGGATAATCAAGGATAAAAAATATAAACCCAAATTTATGGGCAGAAGTCTTTCTTTTTGCTGGCTGGACAAAAATCCTCATCCTGTCTTTACCTTCCTCATCCCTGCGGTCACAAACTACCCACAGACAGACAAACTAATGCTTATTTTGCCAAAGTCACGATGCAAAAGGTAGTTTTGAGGGGAATTCTAACTCACAGAAATGTGTCAGTGTTACAAGTGCTGTAGCACTTCCTCACACTGAGGAGCTGCAAAAGGAGAAAGAAAAGCAGCAGCGAAACCAAAAGAGCTGCATGAGTCTGTAATTCACGTTCTGAAACACCAAGTCCAACTGCCAAATGTGTGTCAAGGAAGACATTTGACACAATCAAAGCCTGAATTGGGATAAATGCACCACAGGAGCTTACTGAGACGAAGCTGAACTTTTGTGACATGTTCAAAGTGGCTGGAGGAAACAGAAAGGAGTTTATCCAAAGATATGTACTTTTAAAATAAACACACTAGAAACTGCCTGAGATGTGCTGTCACAATCTGCTTTCACTTTTGGGACACCACTGAGATCAGGAACAACCCCCTCAGGAACCAGACCTCGGCCTCTTGAGTTCTGCTCTGCAGGCTCAACAGGAGTTAAGTCATCATTTGACTCCACCCTAAATTAACATCACAAAAGAAATTTCATAAAGCAGGGAGGCATTATCGGGACAAAGTAAATGCTGCCTGGAGGACCGTGCCATCAGGTGTAGTAGGATGCACTGCATCTCCCCCAGCAACTCCAGGAGAAGAGAATATTCTGCACCTCTGCCCCAGACTGACATCTGGACTAGGGACCTCCCTACAATGTCCTTTTCATGGGTATCCTTGTGTCTCACAACCTCCTTTCCTTATGTCCTGGGAAGGACTAAGGTTTGGCCAGGACCAGCAGCACACCAAGCTGAGATGAGATTTTGGCAGTGCCACTTGTGCTCCTGGGTCCTCTCTGCACTGGTTTTCTGAAGCTTTTTTTTCCTAAGGGCAGAAATACAGGATGGAGAAAAAAAGAGCCTCTCAAGCTTCTCTCCTCTCTGCTGTCCTGCTTCATTTCCCTCCATATTTGCCAACTTTTTACTTCATCTCAATCACCTCTTCTTAATTTCTGAAAGCACAGGATAATTCACACTTCTCAAAGAAAACCCACAGAAAAAACTCAACTCAATTCCCACTCCCTTTAGTGCTGCAGCCCTTTTCATGCTTAGAAATACTTATGGAATCACGGAATGGTTTGGGTTGGAAAGGACCTTAAAGCTCCCCCAGTCCCATGAGCAGAGACACTTTCCACTAACCTGGATTGCTCCAAGCCCATCCCAGGCCAACTTCTGCCCTTTCAAAGCAGAAAATTAAGATTAAATCAATGTTTAATGAACCACCTGAACAGCAATACGAGGTGTCTTGGTCCGTTTCACCTAAGGGCTTTCCTAAGTAAGCCGCTTTACTAATTAATATCTCTGCCACCCACACACTGCGTGTGGCTGTGGGAGATCCCCACCACACGCGGCTCTACCTCTGCCCCAGGGCAGAGTTCACATGTTTATGGATGCCCAGGTAAATGAGGAATCCCGTATTACACCTGTTTACGGGCAGAGATGACGATCCGCACTCACATCCATGGTGCCTGAGACGAGGGAGAGCCACAAAGTGTTTAATAATACATCGGGCCATGTGAACGAGCCCTGTTTCCTCATCCAGGAACTCAGGGAAAGCACAATAAAGCACACACGGAAGCCAAGTGCGGAGCAGCGGCAGCCGCCAGCTCCGTCCGTCACCCCAGCGAGGTTCTCCTGGGCAGGAGCAGGAATAAAAGTGAATTCCTATATAAAACATGGGATTTCTCCTGCACTGCCTCAGCACCGCCGGACTGGAGGGGCCTCTCGTTATCCAGACCCAGAGCAGTGGAGCCCCACGGGCTTGTGCATGTCGCGACAGACACGACTCCCGCGACAGATTCCCGGGATTACACAATGTCCTCTTTCCACGCACGAAGGGCCTCGCGGAGGCCCCGAAAGGCCCGGGGGAGCCCCCGCCGGGCCACCCCCAGGCCCGGCCCGGTGCTCACAGACCCCGGCGCCTCCCGGCCCCGCCGCCCCGGGGACGGCCCCGCGCTCACCTCTCGAAGAGCAGCCGCACGGCGAAGATGCCGAGCGCCAGCGGGAAGGCGGAGAGGACGTGAGCGGCCCGCGGGTACTGCAGCCCGCTGCCCGGCGGGCCCGGCTCTCCGGCCAGGTCCGCCCACGTCACGTTGTGCGGGAGCCAGAACCGCTCGTTCCAGAACCAGGCCCGCAGCGCCGCCGCCGCGGCCGCCGCCATCTTCCGCCTCCCGCCGCCGCGCTCGGGCGGCCGCCACAGACCCGGGGGCGCGGCCGAGCGCCAGCCCCGCTCCGCCCCTCAGCCCGCCCCTCAGCCCGCCCCTCACGACGGCGGCGAATCGAGCGGCAGCCACGGCCCCGCGGGGGCAGCGCTCGGAGAGACCGCTCCCCTCATCCCCTCACGGCCCCGGCCTGGGCCGCCACACGGGCGGGCGGGGCTGGAGGAGGCCGCGCCTCGCATCGCACGGCCATAGGGCGGGGGTCGGGACAGACCGCGCCCCTCTTTTGCATCCCCGCTCTCCTCATTGCATCGCCCGCCACAGGCGGTGCGGAGCTTGGGGGAGGCACGCCCCGTATCGCCTCGCTGTCGTTCTGGCGGTCGCCACGGCCACGGCCGCCAAGCGAGGCCAAAGCGAGGGCCCGCCCCTCAGTGCGGCCGTGGCTCGCGGGGGTTCCGCGCGGCCCGTTAGTTTGGAGCATGCGCAGTGCGGCGCGAACGCGGATTCGTGAGGGAGAAGCGTGCACGGGCTCGTGAGGGAGAAGCGTGCGCGGGCCCGTGAGGGAGAAGCGTGCGCGGGCTCGTGAGGAAGGAGCGCGCGGGCCCGTGAGGGAGAAGCGTGCGCGGGCTCGTGAGGAAGGAGCGGGCTCGTGAGGAAGGAGCGCGCGGGCCCCTGAGGGAGAAGCGTGCGCGGGCCCCTGAGGGAGAAGCGCGCGCGGGCTCGTGAGGGTGAAGCGCGCGGGGTCGTGAGGGAGAAGCGTGCGCGCGGCCCCGCCGCCACCTCAGCGCTCCGTGAGGGAACAGAACTAAAGTGACAGAAAAAAAAAAAGAGTTACAGAACCACTGAGTCACAGAGCCAAAAAGTGGCAGAACCACA
Source organism: Eopsaltria australis (assembly GCA_034509425.1). Taxonomy (NCBI): domain Eukaryota; kingdom Metazoa; phylum Chordata; class Aves; order Passeriformes; family Petroicidae; genus Eopsaltria; species Eopsaltria australis. The sequence continues at coordinate 165,696 of JAVTVJ010001406.1, forward strand.
GGGTCACGGAATATGCCGAGTTGGAAGGGACCCCACAAGGATCGTCAAAATCTGACTGCTGGCCCTGCACAGGACGATCCCACCGTGACACGGCCGTGGTGTTGATGCCCTCATTGTGGGGTTTCCACAAGCAGAGACCACTTCTAACTGGTAAAAGTCCTCAAGGCAGCAAGACAGGGCAGCAAACCATCCAGCGTTAGTGTAATTAATGTCTCTTTTGGCACCTGTCCAGTGGAGAATAGATTAAATGGCCCATTAAGCACTCAAATGCTATGATAACTAATAGATTCAAGGATAGAGTAATTTATGATCTATTCGCTTTTTTTTTTTTTAAATCAATGACTTTATTTAGAAGTACCGCGTGTGCTAATTTCTCCTTGAAGATGTTCAGCTGGTCTGAGTGACCAGATGTGAGTCTCTGTATGTCAGAGACTCACAGATGCCTCAGATTTAACTAGAATTAATGATTTTCTGATTAAAGGCTCTGGGAAGTGCAGCCAGCATTGCTTCATTATCATGTAACACTGTAAAATTCAATTGCGTTTCCTAAGAAACAAGCAGTTGGCATATTCCATAAATCCAAGTCCACGACAAATACTCTTCCCTCCCTTTTCAAATAGCACAATTTCCAGTCAGAGAGATCTCTGGTTGCTTAGCAATATGAGGAAATCTGATACTAAATGGATTTTGTTAGGAACGGAGAAAGGTGACAGAAAGCAGCTTGTGTTTGCACATCAAGATTTTTAGTTTTTCCTCTGTACAAAGCAAGTTTACTTCTCCATTTAAAAGAAAGGAAAATGAGCAGTAGGTCGTGGAACTGCTAACACCTTCCAGCTAGGCAGCAGGCTTTTCCCTTCTCCTTCCCAATATCCATGTCACACAGATGAGCATTTCCTCATGCTGCTGCAGAACTTTCACTGCATTGCTTCTGCCTCTTAAACCCCTCTATCCCAACCAAACCCACCTCAGGCTCAAGTGACAAGAACTTAAATAAAGAACAGCTGATGGAGGGAGAATAAAACCCCTCAGTTATCCTCAGCTGCCCTCGAGAGCCACCTGGAGCCAGAAATGGAAGTGAGAAGTCCCTGCATGTCCTTATTCCTTTTGTCAGTCCTGTTCTAACCCCTCTTCAATCTGAGAGCAGGAACTGCCCGTTTAAATCAACCAGGAAACCACGGACACACAGTGTCACCTAGTGGGGCACCAGAGCCATCTCGAGCTGCCTTCCAGTCGGAGCACCGGCAATTCACCCATCTTTTCCCTTCGTTTTTACAGGTGGACAGCAGCCCTGGGGAGAAGGGTTTTAGGTGCTGGACATGCTCCAGGAACCCCCCGAGCCTGGGCTGAATCCGCAGCACGGGCAGCAGGGAAGGAGCTCAGGTGAGACTCCACCTGCAGAGCTGCCCCAGCCCTGGGGCCCAGCACAGGGAAGGCGTGGAGAGTCCAGGGGAGGCACCAGGATGATCAGAGGGAGGAAAGGCTGGGAGAACTGGGATTGTTCAGCCTGGAGAAGAGAAGCTCCAGGGTTTCCTAATTGTGACCTTCCAGTGCCTGCAGGAAGGATGGAGAGAGACCTGGAGTGCCAGGACAAGGGGCAGGGGTAGAGGAGATATTGGGAAGGAATTTCTCCCCCTGTAAGGGTGGTAACTCATTGGAATGGATTTCCCAGAGGATGCCTCATCCCTGGAAGTGTCCAAGGCCAGGCTGGATGGGGCTTGGAGCAACCAGGTCTAGTGGAAGGTGTCCCTGCCCATGACAGGGAGTGGAATGGGATGAGATTTAAGGTCCCCTCCAACCCAAACCATTCCATGATTCCATGACAATTCTATGACTCTTTAAACACTGCCTCTTTGAGAAACAAGATGGATCCAGACCTCAAATATAATGGAAATGACCAAACTTTATTGAAGGTTTTGTCATTAGCAGAACTGTTAAGAAAGCAGAATATTTTACACCTCAAGAAATGTTAAGATCTAATTCTCTTGAGAATACAGTACAAATAAAAGCTAATAAAAAAAAGGGCCTCCTCCTCCCCCCATTCAAGATTTTATTATTTGTAAAATAAATGAAGTCAAGTTAAAAAAATGTTCTGATCTTCAACACTGGCAATCGGAAAGTGTCACTGATTCCAGAGATTTTTGCAACGCAGCACAATTTCACAGCTGTAAGGAAAAGATTTATGGCAGCTTGATACAAGTAGGATTTCAGAGTTGTCAAAAGGCCTTAAAAATCTTATCTGCAGTTTAAAATGATGATGAAGAACTCCAAGTAAAAAAAAAAAAAAAGAAATGACAACAAAAATAAAACAAACAAAAAAACCAACTCCACTTCAAATGCGTGTGAAATGCAGAAGTAATGCCCTGCAGGCTGCTCCAAAGTGTTCACTTGTCTTTTGCAGAGACCTGGCAGCCAGCACAGCTCCTGGGATAGCACTGAAATACACACGGTCCAGCAACGGGCACCATTCCAGTTGTGCAGGGACTCCTCAACTGACCACAGGCAGGTTTGAGAGACAGAAATTCACATTGCACTCGGTTTAGGATGCTTTAGTTGTTGGACACTACGCACAGAAATGTTTTTATTATTACAAAAAAAAAAAAAAAAAAAAAAAAAAGCCCAGTTGTGCCCTTTCCATGTATTAAAGTGCATTAAGTGACCATTTTAAAGCAGGCCAGAAAGTCCCTTTGAAGTTGGTCCCTAAGCACTGCAGTAGCATTTGTAGTGGTACAGATGTGGTGTGGTGCCAGAGGCCCTGGTCCCACACCACCACAGCAAGGACAGTGGAATTCCATGAATTGTTAGTGAAATACCTATTGAAGCTCAAAGGGGTAAGACAGTAGAGAACAGCTCTGTTCTCGTGCTGGGGACAGACACTACCTGCTGAAGCTGTCCCACAGTCAGACACTTGTTCCATGCACCTAAAGAATTTGCAGGCTTCCAGAGTTTTCGAGCTGAGATAATTTGTACGTAGATTCCCTTAACACCGATGTGCAGTGCAGCATCGCTTCATCCAGGAGAGCTGTTTGTTAAAGCTAAAAATACCCATTTCAAAAGGCCCAGCACCTTGCAGCAAGTTTTCTAGTAAAAGGCCAATTTATTCTTCATCATCATCATCTTCATAGTAGCGATTCCTTTTGATCTGTTCTTCCACTGATAGATCTTCCACATCTTCACCCTCCCAAAAACCAACGTCTTGGGATTTGCGATTCTGGTTTGGAGATGATTCCTTAGCAGTCGTGACATTGGCTAAGCTGGAATGTTTAGGAGAATTTGGTTCCAGGAGCTCTTCCTTTGGAATTTCTGGCTCCTCTGTAGTGTGTTCTTCCTCATCTGTGTCTGCATTCACCTGGCCATTCTCTACAACGTTATGCTCTACTCTTTTGATACCAGACAATTCCCGTTCTTCCTCCACATTTTTCTCCCCGGCATCCTGGATGTTCCTATGCTCAACCTTCTTTTCCTTTTGCTTTTTCTCTACAACAACCTCTCTCTCCAGTTCCTCACTCCTTTTCAAGGTGTCTCTCTCTGCCTTAGACAGAGCTGGTGAATTCTCTGTTTTATGGCCTTTAACAGATATTGTTCTAAATGAGGCTGCCACCGTAAAGGGGCGACTTCGCTCCTTCAGCGACGAAGATCTTCTTAACTTTTTGAGATCCAGATCCACATCCTCCTGCACATCTGGCTTGGAAATCTCTTCTTCTGGAGGCCACTTGGGTTTAAGTACTTTGATGCCCTCATCTAAGGCACTTCCTTGGATACTTTGGTCAGATGGAGGTGGCCAGGCGATCCTGAGCTTTTTTGTTTCTGCTGGTCTTTCTTCTCTTTCAGGCACAGCTGAAGCTTTTGCTTCCATACTTGCTGCCAGAACTCCCACTTTTGCAATCGGGGCATCCTCTACTCCTGGGCTTTGCGGAGTTTCTGGTGCATTCACACCGTGGACGGTTTTCTCCGGGGACTCTTCACACTCAGTTTTACCTGCCCACAATTCCTTATGCTGCTTGTGTCCAAAGCCCTCATCGTAATTGCCTTTGGACTTGAAGAGCTGATTGAAGTGAGGCTTGCAGTAGATGTTCCCACGCAGAGACGCGTACGTCCCGAGGCTGTTCAGGAAACACAGATCAAACCTTAGAGCTCAGGGCCACCAACACAGGCATCTATTTCAGTTGTGTTACAGCAGAGATTCAATTTCAGTCTTCCACATGTTCAGAAAGCACAAGCTTACAGCCCTCAGGGTTTGTATGGCTCTTTCTAGGAATTCTTCACAAAGCTGGACGTTATACTTTTTTCCCCCCACATAAAATCACATTAAGAGTTTAAAAACGGCATCAAGTGCACCAAGCACTGGCAGAAGCAGGCCTGTGTTACCCCTCCTACACAAATCACTGGATTATGGTGACTTCCAGCTCAGCTAGGCCTGAACAGCACCTTCCTCAGCTGAGAGGGGAAAACACACTTCCCAGAGGGCAGCCAAGGGAGCAGTGCACGTACCTGAGTTTGCTGTTGCAATAGGAACAGCGGAAGCAGCTGATGTGAAACACCTGCTGGTTGGCAAAGAGCCTTTCCATGGGGTACACGGTCTTCTGACACCCAACACAGGTTTCCTTCATTGGCAACTGGAATTTCTACAGGGGGAAGAGAAAGTTTGTTAGCTGGAAAACACATCAGCTGCTGGGAACTTGGCGTGGGTTCATGCACAGCTTCCTGAGCTCTCAAGAACTGCAGAGTCACTTTCTCTTAATTATGGTGCAGTGGGGTCTGGTGGGCAGCAAGAAGCTGTGACAGGCCCATGGGATTGCTGTGGCTTGACAGGGAGCCAAGATTTCACCCCAGTGAATCCCACAGCTGAAGCATCAATGAAAGAACAATGAGAGCACTAAAACTGACCCTGTTCCCCCAAAGCTGTCTCACCCCTTCCTGCAATCTCAGTTTTTACTGATAGGAGAATGATGCAACATTCCAGTTGATTACAATTAATGTGAGACTTACCAAAATAATAAAAGTAGTGCAGAAAAAAGAGAACCTTGAAATGGTTTGTGTTGGGAAAGGACCTTGAAGATCACGTAGTTCAAATCCCCTGCCAAGGTCAGGGACACTGTCCACCAGAAGAGTTGCAATAGCCTCAAAAAGTGCAGGGTGGGAGAGGAAAGGAGTGCCCAATGGTTTGAAATGATTCATTTTTGTTAAATCTTTTCTCTCAAAGAGAAGGAAATAGTCTCAGCACCAATACAACAGCAGGAAACACTCCTGACTTCACTTGTAAACAATTCCAGCTCTACCCCAAAGAAACCACACTCAGGTTTCAGGACTTGCAGCCCCCCCAAACTTGCTCAAGATTCAAAGTGAGTGGAACTTTGAGGTTAAACATCTAAAATTCTTATGTGCTTACTGAATTTCCTGAGGGTTTAGTGCAAGGATAAACTTGAGCACTGAGGAATCGAGTGTCACTGCTGTGCTGTGCAGCGACCATCGTGGGTTTGTTTTCCAACAGCATCAAGGAAGCAAGAACATTGTCCATGAGAAAAGGTCACTGGATGCCATTTGCTTCTTGAAATCTATTAACACTGGCCAATGGGGAGGACACTTCACAGGATAAATTAAATAACACAACATTGGCATTTTGAGGCTGTGTGCTGATTACAAGTGATTTAGTAGCCCAGGCTCCACTCTGGGGTCTGCACACACATATTCATAGTGTGGCTTCTCCTTGGCAGAGAATTACCTGCTACAAACTTACAAAAAGCTTTACGGAAAAATCTGAGGGCTAAAGAAAAAACAGGAAGGTCACAGGAAGACATAATCACAGAAATTTATTTATAACAGTCTAGAAACAATGGTTAGGAATGAAAGTTCCAGTGTGTAAGGGCAGATTGCTGAAGATGGAGCCAGCTCAAGTCACTTTGTCACAACCATAAAGTTTGCTGCCAATTTAATTCCATTTTAATATGCATTTCAAGGTTTCCAGGCATTGCTTAAAAGTTACAGTAGAATAAAGTTCTGGTGATGACAGCTTCACCAACAAAACTCAGAATTCATTTAGAAAAAGAATCCACAGTTTCTAGGTGCTGCCAAAACTCTGAATCTTGAGTCATTAGAAGAAATCTCAAAAAAAAGAGCTTTACTAATGCAAACAAAAATCTGATCACCTGTGCTTGCCACATGGAGCAAGGTACCAACAATTTGCTTGCCCATCAAAACATTTTCTCCCTGAAAGCTCAGTGGTTTTACATGATGACACAACAGTGCTGGCACGTGCTTCTGCAATCACATCCCCATCCAAGGAGAGGGACTTACTTGCGTACAATGAGCCCTATGTCTGTGGAGAGGCGTTTTGGGCTGTGAAGAGACAGAAATTCCTTTCCAGGATACTACAAATAGGAGCTACAGGAGGAAGATGAGGCCCAATAAGTATAAAAAGGACTTGAGAGAAAGCTGAGAGTTGAGCTCACATTAGGAGGGAAGCAGAAGGCAGGAGGAGAGGTTAGGAACCAAGAACAGGAGACAGAAGCTGGAAGAGACAAATAGGAACCTTGCATGAATAAACAGCAGCTCCTATCTCACAGTGCAGCATCTAAAGCAGTAACTGGGCAAAAGGCTAAAATGGTTTTGATAATATCAAGAGAGAGCAGAGAGCACCAGGACATGCAGGTTTTGTGTCACAGGCCAGGATCACACAACTCTCACTGGCAGCTCAAATTTCCCATACTGGCATTTCTCCCCTGGCACACTGGGAAGCCAGACCTCCCCAGTCTCTGAGCTCAGGGCTACTCCTCCCAAAGATGGGGAAAACAACAAAAGGCCAGTTGTTTCCTCAGGAGTGAGCCAGGAAGTGTGTGGCAGCCTAGGGAATTAGCATCCCAACCCCAGACAACACACGTGATGAGCAAGTACAGCCTGACCACAACGCCCAGCGCTGCCATTTGTTATCTAATCAGATTAGCAAATACATCCCTGCCCCAAAGTTCTCCATCTGCTTTATCGCTCCCTAAAGAAACTCTAACATCAAAGATTCATTACTCAGAAAGCCAAACCTGATTTTTATGGAGTCAGGCACCACAGTGCCCCTCACTATAAAGTTATTACCAGTTGCAGTTATCTTGGGAGCAGCTGGAAGAGGAGTAAAGCCTCTAAAGCAAAAGGTCCCAGCCTGCTAAAGGCTCTGGGGATCAGGACCAGGACCTCAGGGCCCATCTCCAGGAGCACAGACCAACCCTGAGACCATCCCCTGCTCGAGCCACACTGAAGAGAAGCTGCCTCTCTATCACAGGGGTGTAACAGCAACAAGCAACTCCCACCCAGTCTTTGAGAAAACCTGACTGCTTTGAGGTGCTTTCCCCCCCTGAATTCAAGCACCCTCACAATCACACCCTGATGAGGACGGAGCAGGTATTGATCCAGTTACTGCCAGACTCTTATGTTTAAGCACATTTAGGCTTAAATTAGATAGGGACATCAGTTGGTTTTAACCTTCACCAGGGTTTGAGACTAAAGAGCTGCGTTACCTTCACGGCTTTCGGTGGGGAGGACTCTGTCTGCCCAGCTGCTTTAGCACCAAGGTTCTGCTGCTTTGAGCTGACAGCTTTCTGAGCTTCTGTCTCACTCTCTGATTGTCCAACTGAGGGAGCAGAGGAGGGAGAAAAAGACAATTACAAGGGCTTTAAACTGTGGGCAGCTAATGCTCACCAGACCCACCAGAGGATCAGTTCCAGTTAAATGGTGAGGGAGCTACACTTAACAGTGTTCAATCAGGGCAACAGGAGTTACAAATGTCTTTAAATTACAGCTGCTAATGAACTTCTAAATGTAAAAAATTCTTATAAAGCCTGTGTTAGGTACAGGACGGATTTTTAGTACAATACAGTTTTTATTTATTAATCATTTAATAGAGCTCACCATGGCCATCATCCAGCAGGCCAGAGTGCAAAGAAAAGCTGTTCTCACCTACAGAAACCTGCAAGAGAAAATGAGACAATGAGAAGCTCTGACCTTCTGAGATTTGAACAATCACGGCCCCAGGAAGGCACCAGGCAGTTTGAGCACCAAGACAAGGAGAGACCTGAGGGGCTCAGGAAAAAGACTTCTTGTTTTTGAGGCACAAAAAGGTCCAGCTGAGAGTCAAGAGAGTCCTTGCTACAAGGCAGACACCCTCACAGGGTTCACACACACACACAAACATCAGATTTCTGTTCCCTTGTACACCTTTATTATATTGATTTGCTGAGGTTCTTCCCAGGTTTTCTCACTTACAAATCCCTTGACCCCAAGCAGCACATTTATTGGAAATCTCATGGCTCCCTCCAACATTTGACCAATCCCTGGCATTTAGACATTCAGCAGAGACTGTGCTCTTGGAAAAAAAAAAAATTTAAAAAGTAGCTAAATAAAAAAGAATAGTTGAATTTTAAAACACTTTTGTCAAACCATGAGTCTGTTCCAAAGTTGGGACAAACATGTTGGATCTTCCTTGTTCATCCTCCTTCAGAAACAAATGAGTAATTAAAAAAAATAATTAAATCTAGAGGAGTTGCATCTAAACCAGTTTCAAATACTAAACAGAATCAGAGCATTGTTCAGTTTGGAAAAGACCTTTAAGATGATCAAGTGCAACCACGAACAAAACCTGCTATAGATAAAGCTCTTGATGTATAACTCTTTATTAAACTTGGCACTATTGCTATTAAATCAAATAGTTTTAAGCAGCTACACTGAGGAACTAAAGTACTGTAACAAGATTAACTGCAAATCATCACTAATTCACCTTAATGATTGAAAAGTCCATTGCAAGCAACTGAAATTTGTAAATTAATGAGGTAATGAGGAGGCAAGTTACATGTATTAACATCCTCTGCTCTGCTGAAACCAGAACTGTACCCCAGTGTCCTGGGCAGAGCCTGAACATGTTCTGAGGCTGCTGAAGTCACACACGTCTGGCTACTGAATGTGCCACGGGTGCAGTGTGAAAACTGACAGAGTGAAGTGTCTTTTGTTCCCTTTTTGCCAGAGGATTCCCGTTTCTGACACTAACGACAAGCGGTTTTAATTAGGCTCATTTCCAAGTTCACCACGTCCCTTTCCAAAGGGACAATCCTGGCTCCCAAACAATGCTCCATTCAGGTTCTCATTGCACCTGGACACCTCCACAAGTAACTCTGCAATTACAGCTGAATGGGAGAAATTTTATTCAAATCTTCCATTCACAAGTGGGAGATATTCTCATTTAACAGGTGCTCTTTTAATTAACTCACCTTGGAGCAGGAAGCAGCCTCGACCAGTCAGACACGAAGCTGCTCAGCTGTCTCTGAGGAACAGCTGAAAGCAAAGATTTGGCCCCTTGCCCAAAGAAGGCTGAAAAGCTCTAAAAGCCCTCCTGGCATTAAGCTGCCACGTGTTCAGCCTGGATGGAATACACAGTACCCCAATTATTATTCAGCTACTTTTATCCCGTCTGCTGTCCCCAGTTCAGGGAACAAATGCTCGAGTCCAGTTTACAGAGTCTCAATTTATAGCTGCAGCTCGGAGCCAGGAACAAACCCAAACTGCCATTCTCAGTTACCCTAAAATTTAGCCACTAATGCAGAAGAAACAGTGACAAACTCCTTTCATTTGGGTCATACAAAGCTGCTCGTGGTTTGGTTTTTTTTTTAATTGGTGTGGATTTTTTTGTTTATAAAAAACCCACCATAAAACAAAGCTACCAAGACAAAACAACTCTCCAAGAAAACTTCTCTCTAGACATTCTCTTCCACAGACAATTGCTCTTATAATCCAGAGATAGTCTAAAACAAATAATTTTTTAAAAATCAGGAATTTTGCAGCATGTAACTAATCTGCATCAGCTGCTCACGTTCAATTCCCAGATGGCATATGGAACATGGAACCAGTGGATCAGCTGTGCTTCCACAGCCAGTTCCACTTAAAATTAAGCCCTTGATCTCCACCAGCACAGACATCTTACCTTCTCCCCATCCTGACAGGAATTGGAGTCCTCAATTGGTGCCATATTCTCCTTCTGCCCAGATTTGTAATTCTTGAGTTCACTCTCACTGGCTTGAATCTCACTCTATAGGACAAAGCACTGGAAAGGTGACAGGTTCTTTTCCCCTAAGAAAATACTTGCTTTCTATTTGTTGTGAAATGTTTTTTAAATTGTTTTTCTGGTATGTGGAGTGAGAATTCAAGGAAGGGCCATAAGAATGTACAGACACTTGTTAAGTGACACACTCTAACGAGGGAACAGGATTGGGCTGTAGAATTTTACTGTGCTCTAAGGAGGTCATGCCAGTGTTTTCCTGAACAACCCTCTTCCTCCAAATTCCTGTTTAAAATCAACTCCTAAATATTCCCTGCTCAATCCACATCTTGCTTTTCAAGAAATGTTAACTTTTCACTTGGAATGACAAGTATTTCCAGACAAGTACAGTGTAATTGCCAAATACAATTAGACATAAAAGCAAATCCCACATTTGCTTCAATTCCAGTCAAAACCCTGACTCTGTTTTCCTGAGATTTTTGTTCCTGATAGACTGACTTAAGACTTTCACAGAAGGATCTTTCAGACTTTAAAACCAATAAAATCCAGTGCAACCTCGTGTTTCTTTCATTGCCACAGGACACAAGATGATTGGAAACCTCGTGCTTTTCACAAGGCATCTTCTCTGTGACATGAAAGAGGAAGAGCCCCACGCCAGCACCAGCATCTTCCTGCACTTGGAAAGAAGGCTCCACAGAACCAACCACATCCAAGAGGTTTGTAACCAAACGTTGGAATTTTAATGCTTAGGTCTCTGTCTCTGCTGTCCAGCACCTTTCCCTCCCCTTCCCACATCCCCTGCAACACACAGAACTGATTGTTCCTCACCCCTGCTCAAATCAAGAGTCCATCAGTTTTAATCCAGGCCTTATTATACAACAGAGCCCTAAAAGAGTTGTTCCCAAGAGAGATTCTGGCAGCCCAGGCAGCACAAACCCCACACTTCCATAGCAAAAAAGCCTTGGTTGCTTTGCCAGCAGGGAAGAAGATCCCGAGATTGTGCCCAAATGGGGCACCCTGAGAGCATCAGGCTGGACTGACACTAAACCAAGAGCACTGGGGGGCTGCAAACAGGAGCCTCTGGAGAAACGGCCAAACTCTTGCCATCAGGACAGAATTTAGGGACTCAGCCACCACTCTGAGCCCCAAACTGGAAAAGGCACCAGAAAACGAGCCCAGGCAAGGCAGAAATGGGCAATTAGGTTAATCAGATTTGTGGCAGTGGCTGCAAGGACTTTCCATTCATGCAGGGAAGGTTTTACTGACCCTCCTTCCACAGCTGGGGAATCTGGCTCACGTGCAGATGAAATTCAGGAATCATTTGAGCTGGGAAGAGGCCCTTGGCTCTCCACAGAGACTCCTGGGAAGCAGGCACTCCTCTGAGGGAAAACCAGCACTTTGGGCTCTCATTTCCAAGGCAAGTTTCCCAAATTAAAAAGGCCTTTCCTCTCCAAATCTATTACTCTGGTTAACAAAAGTAATACTTGAGCAATAAAAGTTCCCATCATTCAGCAAAAGTATCAGAAACTTCCAGTAAATGTACCTAAGCAGTTTTTCACAAAAGCTGAGATTCCTGAAACCTCCTCAGCTGTAACACTTCATTAACTGTTCAGCTCCTGGTCAAATATTTGCAAAAGAGGCAGAGGTTCATTCACTGCAAGAGTCTAATTGGATTCAGAGAGTGGTGAGAAGTCCTGGAGGGAGGTGAAAAGCCAAAAGGAGGAAAACCAACTGGAAATCCCAAAGCTGCAGGCCGAGAGATCCAAGTTCTGAGCACTGTGTGACTCAAAGTCACTTCACCTCACTGTGCCTCAGTTTCCCACAGCTCAACATGGAATTGAGTTTTCTTTTTTAAACAAAAACAACAAACATGCAGAGAGCTACAGACACTCAGAAAGAAAAAGAATCTCAGCTATGCTTCAGAAGGACCTCAGTCAGGGTGCCAGTAATTAATTCTTTGAAAAACTTTCAGCATTATTCCAGGAAGATGCAAATATTTCTTCCTGCAGAATGCAGAGACAACTCTTCATCAGAAATTACTCCTATGGGCACAGAGTTGTTTTCCAAAGAGAATGGCATTACCCTCAAGCAGCCTGGTTTCTGTAAGATCTTCTGGGACAAAAATCCACTTCCACACAAGCCAAGACTTACCATGGGAGTGATGCCTGAGGAGCTGCCCTGCTTGGACACAGCTGCCTGGTACTTGGCCAGCCTGTCCTTTATCGATGTCTCTGACAAACGGGGCATGTCCAGGTTCTTCCTGGTCTCTGCCTTGTCTGGGCTGACTCCTGGACTGCTCTCTACAAGATACCCTGGTAGAAAAAAAACCAAACATGAGTAACAGGTAACTCTCAGAACACTCACTAAGATCCATCTTGAGGAGAATAAACATTGCCAATCTGTCCAGGATCACACCAGTGAGGACACAGTGTGTATCACCAAGGAGTGAGGCCCAAGGGAACGGCTGGAGCTGTGCCAGGGGAGGGTTAGGTTGGATATCAGGAAAAGGATCTTCCTCCTGAAGGGGGTCAGGCACTGAAAAGGCTCCCCAGGAATGGTCACAGCCCTGAGGCTGCCAGAGCTCCAGGAGCATTTGGGCAGTGCTCTCAGGGATGCACAGGGTGGGATTATTGGGGTGTCTGTGCAGGGCCAGGACCTGGGCTGGATGATCTCTGTGGGTTCTTTCCAACTTAGGATATTCTGTGAGTATTTAGAATATCAGCCATTGGTGGAAACCCCAAAAGATTGCAAATGGTTTGCTAGAAAAAGGTCTCCAAACAGATAAAAATACATAATTTAGTTTAAGTCAAAGCTCCCCATGTCTGGCCAGGGTAGGAGGGACGAGGATTGAAGCAAGGAGGAAGAAGGAACATTGACTGTCTGTTCACTGCTTCCTAAATTACCTTGACTATTAAAAGTAGTTCTAGGATTGGGACACAGAAAGGAAAGAATGGGTTGCAACCTTGAACTTGTTGGTTATTCCCTGTGCCTTGATTTCCCATGCTTAAGAGTGGAATGGTTTAAAACTCCCAGCAAGGCTTCACTCATTAAATGGGATTCTGATGGGCTTTGCAGCTGGAAGGTGACTGCACCTCCTTCCATTTTGGGAAAGCAAAAGTTAATTCATAGAATCCTTGAATCTGGAAAAACCCTCCAAGACCAGCGAGCCCAACCTCTGACCAATCCCCACCTTATCACCCAGAGCCACATCCAGCTGTTCCTGGGACACCTCCAGGTGTCTCAAACAGATCCATCTCATAAACAAAACCCAACCCAACCCAGCCAAACCCCAAGCCCTGAGGTTTCCTGACCTGCTGTGCTGTGGCTCCTCTCCCCTTGGGTGGTGTCGCAGTCCTCCGAGGAGAGGCTGTTCTCTGAAATCCTCCTGCCCACGGCCGCCCTCCGCGGCTCCCGGGGGCCCTGCTGGGGACAGACCCTCCCATCAGCTGCCTGGACACACAGGGATTGCTCTGGGTAATCCCTTAAGAGGCACAGGTGTCACTAGCAAATCTGCTTTACTGGAATAAACAAGTCTGGCAGGTGACATCTTATTTAACCAGTATAAAGTTTGATCACAGAGTACCTGACCCTCTGTCACCTGGGAAATACTTCCTTGGAGAGGTCAGTCGGTGCCCTTTGGCACTTCTCTTGGTGGAATAGGACCACAAAGATCAGATTTTTAGGTCGTTCCCACTGCATACACAAAACTTCAGTTGAGATTTTTGCATTTCATGCAATTTCTGTTGAAGCCAATAGTCACAGTCAGATTTAAAATCAGAAGAAGGATGCGAGAACCATTTATCCAAAACCTGCATTCATTTTCAGCCATGGAAAAAGGAATTAATAATATTGTAATAAAAGTTCTCTCAAGTTACTTGTTTTCATTTGGACAGTTCATGCATTTGGTACCAAATAATTCCTTAATTAGGTCTGATAAGGCTGAAGCTTAAGCAGGAGAGTGTTAGAGATAAATATTCTCAGATCTCCAGGATAATCACTCTCTGCTGCAGAGCTGAACAGAGTGTCCTGTACCACCACACAGATGCTCTGGCTGCCTCAATCAGATTTTATTCTTACTTGTTGAGATCAACTCCCCAGAATCTAAATCTCAATAAAAGAAAGCACCAAAAGAAATTCCTGCAGCTTTGATAAGAGTTTGTGAGCACAGAGCTAAACTGGACTCCATCAAGACAGGATGCATTCACAGCTGAAAGTCAACCCAGAAAATCCTAGAAGGTGCTGGACCTTTGTTCCCTCTGTAAGGAAGAGTTAAATCACAGCTGGGAATTCAGATTGAGGCTAATGTAGAGAAAAAGGCAGGTTTGGCAAGATGCTCCGACCACACATTCCCCCCCGGTTCCAACGACTTTCTTATTTGCTGGTCACCAAACTGAAGGAAATTCCAAAGTTTTATTTTCACAGAACTGCAGTGTAAGATAATCACTGTGAAAAATCAGGCTGCTTTCCATACAAACAGCAACTTCACCAGGAGAGGAAAATGCAGCTGGAAGATCTCTTTTTCCATTAGCACGGGAAATAGTTTCTATTTCTGTGGTTTAAGGCTTTGGTAACTTTTCTTACTGGAAAAGAGCTTTAGCTCTGACAAGTCTTGCACTGACAAATAGGTTCAGGTCTGGGAGTGCCTGCACACTTGTAAAGACTTGCAGGTCCCTCATTCTGTGAAAACTCTTCTGAGATGATTCTCCTTCAGCCAATGTCCCCTTTAACATCACCCTGAGCCCACAAATCTGGGGTTCTAGCAGCTCAGAAATTTGAGGTCCAAGGGGCCCAGCAAGAAAAGCTCAATCAGCAGAAGCAGCTAAAGAGTGAGATAAGGAGTGTTCCGAGTGCACCATCCCAGAGCCCTGCCAGCTCCTCCTCCTGCCCTTTGCCACCTCACAGCTGCAGGTGTTACAACTTCACCTGAGGAGCCTTTCTGTGGGCGAGCTGCAGAACACAGAGAGTCAAAATCCCAGCCACCAGAAGACAAAAGCTTTAGAGGCCAGGCATATTTCAGTAAATCTACAAATATCCCATAAATCTACAAATATGTGTAGGTTTTATATCAATGGTTTTGAATAAAAGCAGAGTAAAAGGAAAAAAATGTTGAACAGAGGGAAGATGAGGGACTTTCCCCATCACAACTGATGGACTGAGCAGCTGCAGGGAACCAGCAGGATCATGGCTCATGGAAGGCAACTCCTCTCACATGGAGGAAGCCCCCTTAGGGATTTGTCACCCTGTGCCTGGGCCACAATTCCCAGGGCACAGCTTCTGCTGCTTTGGAAAGGTGAGAAAATATTCCTCGTGTTTGGAAAGCCCCAAGTTCTCAGACTTGGGCAAGTGCAGAAGCACCTTGAGCTCAGGTAAAGCTTTGCCTGGGGCACAGAGTTGGGCAAAAAGCCAAATCAAAGTTACATCTATATCATTACAAACCACCTGTGTCAGACATGACCCTGCCACGAGGTCACCTGCACACCACAGCCAGGTTTTGCCTTAAAGGAAAAACACGAAGCAGCCTGGAGACAACTTTTTCAGAAATGTTGCAGATCTGATTCTCCTCCCCCCTGGCTGTGCTTTCACTGTCACTTACAGGAAGAATCCTTTGAACATCAGGTCTTTTATCAGTTCCAGTCTTTGCTTAGTGCTGAACCAACCCAGGCTGCCGTGCCTGCCCCTAATGGGATTAGAGCAGTTTGTTTCCATGAAAATGCAACAAAAGAAGATCTGCCTCCTATCTATTGCAGAATACAGAGCAAGATCTGAGCGAATAAATGAAAAAAGTGATGAGATTTTACTTATAATCCTGAAAATGAGAGTAAATTTGTTTAGAGTGAGAGGTGGAACCAGGAAATCCAGGCTCTAACCTGGATCCCTGCCCCAGACCTGCCCAGCAACCGTGAAAGTTGATTTATCAGCACTGCCACGAGCCTCCAGCCGTGGTGCTGCTTAGTTCACACACAGGATTTGTCAGCAAAGCTCTGACAGCACCAACACATCAAGTCTTCACCAAAGTCCAAGGAAAACTGCCACCTCTCAGCTGAACTTACAGTTGGACTCAGCGATAGAAAGGAATTTTCCACCAAAACGATTCCATGAAGCCTCTCTCAGGAAAAAGCACAGGAAATCAAGTGGGAGAGGCAACTGCAGAGCTGTCGTGGCTCCCACCTCACTGAGCCACACCTGGCTCCCCACAGCTCCCCTCACTGCAGACCCACACCATCCTCCCATCCACAGATCAATTCCCGGAACGAGGAATCGAATTCCAAGCACGCCCCCTTCTCCCCCACACATCTAAACTTCAGAACATTCCTTTTCCCTTCCACAGTAAGAGTAACAGATTAACTTGGAATAGGGATTTTGAACCGAACCCCAGCAGTTTTGTGCCTCCTGGATGGTGTTTACTGGGTTTAGTTGCTTTTCAACAGTGTTCGAATCGTTAAACTTGACAAACTATCACTTTCAGATTCACTCAGCTCCAAAACAATTTATTCCCCAGGCTGAGATAAAGTCACTCGAAGCCCATCTGCAGAATTCCTGGGGAATCCTGAGTGATTAATCCTACAGCAAGAGTTCAGGGAAGGTCCCTCAGGGGCAGCTCTCACATCATGACAAAGACTCCAAAAATTCAAGTTGTGAAATGACTTCACACAGACCCAAAATTCCCCTTAACACCGAGCTGCTCCTCTGAGCCCTAAATTGTTACATACTGAACCAACTTTTGTCCAAAACGCGTTTGTTTTAGCCGATACTTCAAGAAAACCACCCGCAGTAAAACAAAGCCAGGAGAGGAGAGGAAACTATGAGAAAACTGGAAAATCCACCAGCATCGATGCCTCGGGACTGTGTTGCAAGTCCCCAGCATATGCAACTCATTTTGGAGTTAAGCAATTCCCCCCGGGACACGCCGGCTGCAGTCCACATGCGGGATCAGATTTCATGAGCAGTTGGAAGAAAAATGCGAGCCCTGAGCATTTGCAAGTCAAAACTAGTGAGGGCAGGAGCTGCTCTGGCCATCTCGGCTTCGTTTTCCCCCAGTGAGGATTTTTTTTTTTTTTTCCGATAAGAAGCATTTTGTGAGACACACAGATGAGGGAAGAGAGAGGAAAGGATGGGAGTATTTCACCATATGCATGTGTGAGTTTGTGGGACTCGTACTGATAAAGATACCAAAAAAATCTCACTCTTTAGTGCTTCGTCTCGACTGCAACAGTCCTGATTGCTGAGCTAACTTCAAACAGTTATTTATTCTTTTATATATTAAAAATTACATAAATACCTACATATGTATTTTTATACAATTCCCCTTCACGTAACTCATTGCAATCTTCACACAAAACACAAACAACCCCCACTTACTTTACAAAACTTAATAAATTCCATATTTCCCCCTCTTCCACTGCAAAATTCACTTTACTCCAACGAGCTGCCACAAGTCCGAGCACCCTGCGCATTCTTGCGCGGCTCGAGTAAGTTCCTAACCCCACGATGTTCTGTTTTCACTAAAACAATGAGCACAATATTTGCAGAGTCAATAGTCGGAGCCACTCCCTCCCGGGATTTTCCTGATGCCGCGGTAGCAGCAGCTTTAATTCCTCCAAGATTTGGAGAAGGCACAGATCCTTACCTTGGGCTGCGGCGCTTCACCCTTCTCGAACATCATCTTGAGCTTGGTCAGGGGCACGTTGTACTTCTCGATCCTCCCCGGAGACTCCGACCTCTCGCCGGCTTCGGGCTTTTCCATCTCCCGGGGCTCTCTCACACAGTTTTCCATGGTGCCACTCTCCCGGGAGTGGCCGTGGAGCTCTGCGCTGTCACCAGCGGGACACTGAGGATGGCCAGAGGCAGCTCCAGCCCCCGGGGATGGCGAAGGGGCGCGGCCGCTCCCGACTTTGTGCCTCACCTCAGCGCAGCTGCTCCGCACCGATTCCTTCCCACACTCCGCTCCCAGCACCGGCTTCTCCCACTTCTTCTTGAGCACGCTCAGATTCCCCCTCGAGAAGTGAGAGGGCAGGTTTTCTGTGTTCTGCAAAGAGCAAGGAGTTAATTCCAGCTCTCCGCAGCACTTCCTTTCCATGCAGGAGGAAGCTCAGCAGCGATCCCCGCTCCCGGCCAGCTGTGAATAGTTCCAGCTGTGCCACATGGAGAAAGCATCCAGGATAGGGAAGGAAGGAGGGGGGAGAAGAGAAAAGTCAGGAGTAAGGCAGGAAGTGAGCAAACAGGAATGGCCTTATAAGGCAAAAGGGAGTCAAAGCCCAGGAGTTAAATGCCACACAAAAGACCTGAATCCACATACGAAGGAAATGGGACTCAAATCCACACAAGGAGGGTCTCCAGTCCCAGAACAAGGGAACAGAGCCATAGGGGAGGGCTGATGTGCCAAATGCTGCGGTGTCTTCAGAAGACAACACCTATCAGGCCTTCCAAAAGCTACAAATTAGCTCTCAGGAACCACTAAATCCTTGGAGTTACCCGTTTCTGCTCTCAGAGAACAGCAACACTTCAGTGCCCGCAGACCTGCCCAGGATTTTACACCACGCAGCCAAATCTCAAGCCAAGCACCCACAACAAACATCCTCCTGCTCCAGTTTAAAAATAACCATTAACTTGCTGGGATTTTTGTTCTGCTTCACTCAATCCATCGTGAGCACCACTGGGGACAC
The DNA here is from genome assembly GCA_034509425.1 of Eopsaltria australis. Classification (NCBI taxonomy): domain Eukaryota; kingdom Metazoa; phylum Chordata; class Aves; order Passeriformes; family Petroicidae; genus Eopsaltria; species Eopsaltria australis. Next base: position 184,386 of record JAVTVJ010001406.1, read on the forward strand.
ACACACGAGCCACTGGCACTGCCTCACCCCCAAGGGAACACCCAGAGCAGCATCACCTCTCATCCAGCTGCTTCCCAGCCCAGCCCTGCTCCCAGCAGTTCCCTCTCCCCAGAGAGCCCAGGTTTGAGCCATTCCAATCCAATACCTGCCACCATTGCATGTTTCCTGTCTCTCCCTTCCAGAGACCACTCCAAACTCATTGCAAGTGGAGCAGGGCTGCCAGGCTTACAGGAATTAACTGGGATTAGCAGCTATATTAGGATTTAAGTCTCTCACCCTATTACTCTTCTGGTCACATTTTGAATGCTGCTTTGCAAATTGACTTGAATCCACCTACACTTCAAAAAAAAAAAATCAGCGTGTTTGCTGATTGTATTGAAAAGAAAGTATTAAAATTATAAGGGAAGTGTTGTGATGGAATAGAAATACTGAAAATTGTGCAGGAATACCTCTGGAATTCCAGCTTGCTTCCCAACACAAGGCCCTCCTGCTTGAGACTTGCCTGTTCCCTAATCACAGGAAGATTGATAGACACAAGCACGAGCAATAAAGAAAATTTAAGTCTGAAAAGTCATTTTTAGAATGTTTCTTTTATCCCAAACAGCAAAGAGTGGCTCCCCAAACATTAAAGAAATCAAGGCAGCGACTTTCCTATAGATCCTGAAAACACTGGCAGTGCTTTAAAACAAAAATTACCCCAAGGACCAGGACAAAGCCCTGCAACCTTCGTGCCTGGCATGTCAGCCAAGGTTCCCTGACCCCTGAACACCTTTTAGGTGTTTGCAGGAGGGAGTGTGAGCCTGTAACAGAGCCAAGAAGGTTGGTGCTGCCTCATCCAGGGGCATTTGCAGCCCTGGAAGTCACTTCAGGGAAGATCCTACAGCTCTCAAAGACACATGTTGGATTTCAGGGGGGCTTGGAGGCTCCTTTTAAGCGCTTTTAAATTTAGTTAAGAAAGGAAGAGGCACCACACAAGTGCCTCCAGCTAAGAACAGGAGGTGGGTATTCCTGGCTTGTGGTTAACTCATTTCGCTTTTTGCTTAGGAGAGAATTGGTGATTCAACACAGCTTTGGGCAAGAAACTTCATTTCCTTTCCTTTCCTCCACACTGGGAGAAAGCATGGAGCACAAAGCAAAAGCAAACCTTCTGTCTAAGCCAGGTTTTCTGTAGGACACACAGCAGCAATTTTGATATTCCAAAAATCAACTGTCCCAGCAATATTCCTGCAGGTGATCCATCCTGACTGCAGGCTGTGCTTATTCCCAAGGAGACAAACACTTATACAAAACACTTACACTTCTCTTCTTGTCAGCAGCAGCTTCTTCAGCAGCTTTCTGATACCTTTGAGAGAGTGGAAAACAAACAAAACCCAAGTTTTAACCAGAATACTGAATGCTCCTGAAGACAGCTGAGATTTTTCTTCCCCCACCAAGGGTTCTGTGCACTCCCCAGATCAACTAAAACCAGAGGCTGGACAAACAGCAGCAAATAACACAAAGCCAAATGACAGACACACTTTCAGTCATCCAGTTTACAATAATAACATCCATTAATATTTTTCATTCCCTAAGCACTCTGATTCCCAACTAGAGACAGTTTACCTTGGAATAGCTGTATTGTTTCCACCACCCAGCTGTCTGCTGTGCCCCCTCACAGGAATAACTCAGCTCTTTATACAGCAGCTGCTGAACCAGAACAAATTCCAGCTTGGCACATGCCGAAAATCTCCCTAAGTGCCAGTGGATTTTACTCTGTGGGCTGGGAACTGCCCCCATTCAGCACTTGCCTCCTGGGCAGCTGAGCCATCACAGCCCTCTCAGATAAGCCACCCTGGATCATGAATCAAAGTCCTTTAAGGAGCTGTAGGAAACTCCCAGTAACCTGCACTCCACTGGGTGTGAGTCCCTCCACAGTCCCCACTGGTTACTACCCTGCACAAGGTGATTGCACTTGGCCTTTAAAATGTGAGAATTAGTGACAAATTTTGCCATCTGAAGGAGGCTCTGCCTTTCAGAGAGAAGGAACACAGCGTCTGCCTGGGCAAAGAGTGTTTCTGTTTCCCTTATCTGTGGAACTCTGCTTTTGACACAACAGTGAGTGTGTCACAGGCTGTCGCTGCTCTAGGAGTGTAACCTCCCCTTTAACCCATGCAAACACTCTAACCCCCACCTCTGCACTATAAAGGGTCCAAATTTGAGCAACACGTGCTGAGAAAGGAATGCTGGAGGAAGAGGGATCAATACTGGAAGAAGAAACAAAGAGGAGCACAGATGAAAGTCAAGCAGCACCTGGAAAACAGACAACGACCGAGGAGTCCCAGCCCTCGCTCTGAGAGTTAGCCCAGCATGGGGCACTTTTTGAGTCTCTGCTGTTGCCTTTTGTGTCTCTGACCTGACAAAACTGATCATATGGGACGGAGAAAAACGTTTCCACGTACAAATATTTAACTAACAGCATTTAAAAAGTCACACTCCTCCCTGCGGGCATCAGGGTGGCACAGCCAGAGAGCAGGGCTGTGTTTTTCCAAGGCACTGACCCCACCTGTGGAGAGGGACACTACTTGATTAAGGAATAGCAGTTTGGATTACTTCCAGTAAGCCTTTTTTCAAGGGATTATCAACATTTAGCAAGATGACCAGGTTCTGTAATCAAGCTTCAGCGAGTGAATAAATTACCTTAACAAGGTGGTGACAGCAAACAGCTTCCTCCTGGGCCAGAGACGCACAGAGGAGCTCTGGAGCTGTGGATGTGTATCCATCCCTCTCCTACAGATCCCACAAAGCTTGCCCAACCACACTCAAAATCCAAAACTTTGTTATATCATTAATGCAAGGGCCTTGGAGACTCAGTTGCTCAAATCCCATTGAAAACCCCAGCTGTAGCCTGTGTAATTCCATAAGGAAATAAAAACTTCTCCAGGAAATGCATTGGTTACCACTCAGCTTTCTCAGGGTATACAATATTTATGGTTTGAGTGTAACCCTTTATTCATCTCTCAGAGAAAAGGGAAGCTTTTAATTCTTTTTCTCCCTAAGTCAGGAGAGGTTTAGGCTGGATATCAGGGAAAGGTTCTTCCCCCAGAGAGTGATCAGGCACTGAAAAGCCTCCCCAGGGAATGGTCACGACCCCAAGGCTGCCAGAGCTCCAGGACTGTTTGGACAATGCTCTCAGGTACAGGGTGGGATTTTTGGGGTGTCTGTGCAGGACACAGCACCTGTGAGAGCAGCACAAGGTGCCAGCTGTCACCTGCACTCACAGCTGGTGCCCCACAGCCCTTACCTGGAGAACCTCTCCGCGAGGGCCGAGGACTTGTTCTTGTTGACCAGGGAAAGCTCTTTGGCAGTGATTTTCAAAGAGTGGGAGGCCCATTGCCTTCTATTGAATGGAGAAGGCTCCATCTTCTCTCCCTAAATCCCTGTTGAGGAGGAAGGAACAGTGTCAGCAATAGGAATTGTGAGCACAAAAGAAGTTTCACCGAGCGATTTGCTCCTGCATCCCTATTCAGGTGCTCGCAGCACCCCAGTGCCACCAATCCTAATTCCTCAGGATCTCATCCATCAACTGACTTTAAAAAGGAAGCAGATGACAGTTACAATTTCCTCTGCAGATGCCATTGAGATGGTGCCCTGATAAAGCCAGGGGCACAATGGGGAGCTGTGGACACAGAGCTGTGAGCAGAGGATGCCAGAGTGACACTCCTGTGTCACACACACACACACAGAGGAGCTCCAGGAAGCCCCAAAGTGCCCTCAGTTGTTCCGGTTTCAAACCAAATGTGCTGGCATTTATGTAAGAGGGCTTGAGTTACGAAACTAAGAGGATGTAATTACTATACAAACATTTTTCATTCACTCTTGTGTTCACTCTCAGCACAGCAGCAGCAGCAGCAGCGTTTCCTCTGTGAGCTCAAACAAGTCTCGTGTTCATGGAGGCAGCTGTGCCCCTCCCGTTGCAGTAGTTACCAAAATATCAGTTAAATAGTATTAATTACCTAAAGAACAGCTCCAACCACCCCATCCTGCTGGAAAGGAGTGGAGATTTTGTCCTGCTTTTCACCACAGAAGCCAACAAGACTCTATCAGATTTATTTTTTACATAGTTTTCTTTTGTGGAGGAGGAAAGGAGGGGAGATTAATTTACAGAGCTCTCTGATAAGACAAAAATAAAGCCTGTAGGGCAACGCCTTTCCTTTTTTCCTCTATTCTTTTATACCTAGTCCCATGTCACACAATGCCTGTGGCAAGGGCATGAACTGGCCCTGCAATGCCAACTCCAGGCAGGCTGAGCTCTTCCTTGTATTTTCCATTAATTCCTTTAACGGATTTGCACAGTCACGGAACTCTGGATCCAGTGGGAGTCCAGGTCTGCCGGACATAAAGGGAAACACCTTCAGACTGTAAACAGTCAATCAAAGGGAGGAAAGACAACGTTCCCGAAATCCTCACAGGTATGGAAAGCACCTGCTCAGAAATGACCGAAATCCGGGATTCTGCAACACCTCAATCCAGGAGAATTCAGGGTCACAGGCAGAGTCTGGCAGCTCCCAGTGCTGGAATGGGAGCCCTGGGAGCTGAGAAGCCTCTCCAGGGCTGTTCCCTGCCTGGAGACTGAACAGGTGGCAGGTGAACACGTGTCTATCCTGGGAGATGCAGCCAGGAAGAAGAGGCCTTTCTCTCACGTTCCATAATTCCCCTGATGTCCTGGAGAGAACAGAATGCTGTGACAGGATGTGTTTGATCAGGACAGGGATTTTGGAGGGGTTTTCAGACGTGCAGGTTGAGCTATGGCTGCAAACAAGCGACGCTGGTTTTGTGGGGATGTTGAAACACACTGAAACCACTTATCAGTGTTACCTTTCCAGGTACAGCTACCTGCAGCCTCAGCAAAGCACACAGAGCCCCTTCCAACCAGCAAGAGAAACCAAAACTGGAGTTATTTTCTGAAATTCCTGCTTTTTTTGAACATACTCTGCATCACCAAGCCCCCTGTGAAGCTCCATCCAGGCTGCACTGAGAGGAGAGTGCTCTGCATTTGACAACAGCACAAATCACCATCCACAAAGACAAAGGATCTCATTTCCATCTTCTCCCTTTTCAAAAAATCAGATTGCATACACAAATAAAACCAGTATTTCTGTGGCTGCAGGATGCATCCCCCAGCCTCCATCCCCAGAATACACACAGAGAGATTACAGATTGAATTTACTGCTGGAAAATCCCACAAAAAGAATTCTGTCCACGTTAAAGACCAACGCTGAATGAGCCGTGTCACGCCACAGTTTGAACTTTGTTTTATGACTAATCTTGAGCCAAAGGGAGCTCACCTGAGGCCTTGCTGCAGTTTAAATGGCCTTTCACAGAGCAGAGTCAGCTGTGCCCAGGAAACAGGAGCGGGGCATTCATCAGAGCTCCCCTGGCACGGGGAACAGGTGCTCATTGACACACGGAAGGAACAGCTCAGTAAAACGCCGAGAAACAAAACTGAATGGAATTGTTTAGAAAATAACCCTGCTTTGGATGCCTGAGCATCCCACTGCAGCTCCAGGCAGCCCTGATCAGGGCTGCAGCTTCTCCCTGTTGAGTTTTTCTGTTTCCCTGCCATTCTGCATCAAAACCACGGGTACACTGAGTTAATCTGGCCTGTTTAGGCAGAAATCTCTTTATAAAGGCAGTACCTGCTGCTGGGACATTCAGCTGGAAAGAGAAGCAGCATATCTGGAATCTCAGTCACTAGAAATGACATGAAACAGAACTCTGACATGCCTTGAAACTTGTGCTCCCACATTTTTATGCCATTCCACATTCTTAACACTTTCTCATTCATTTACAGTTGTGGTGCGTTCAAGAATCTCTGAGCTTTCTGTGCTGCTCCTTCTGAATGATTTATTCAGAGTCATTTCAGAAAATAAATATTAAAATTTAAACAAGACTATGAACGTTCTGCCTACGGCAATGGAGACAGGTTCTGTGGAAGGTGGCAGAGTCCAGAGGAGATGGAGGAGGAGACAGGGATGCCAGAGGTGCACCAGATGTTAGGGAAGGGAAAGACTGATTAAGCCACGATCTACCACAACGGATTAAATACAGCTCCAATAACTTTACCCCAGAGTTTTAGAGCAGCATATAAATCCCTTTATGCGGAAAGATCCTGAAAGAAAAACTTCCTAACGCTTGCCCGAGGGGGAAGTGGCCTATTCATTACAAGCGGCTCCAGGAGCACGAACCCGCCGAGAGCCGGAGGCTGCGGGCAGCGGAAGGTGCAGCCCCTCGCCCCGCATTGCCCCCGGGAGCCACGAGCCCCCGGCCCGGCTTTTCGGGACCATCACCGGCCCCGAACCGAGCAGCAGCTCTGCCACGAGGCTCTGCCGCTGACCCCCGCCGCAAAGGCCGAGCCCCGGTACCCCCGCGGGACCGGGCACGGGGAGGGATGCCCGAGAAGGCCCCGCACAGCTCGGACTCACCCGCGGCCCAGCCCCCGCGGCGGGTCCGGCTCCGGGTGGCTCCGCTGTCGGGGGGAGCCCCGGCGGTCCTGAGCCCCCAGCCCCTCGCTTTTGTCCCGGTCGAACCGGGGGGAGCGGTCCCAGCGCACCTGAGCCGGCCCATCCGGAGGGGAGCGGTCCCAGCGCACCTGAGCCGGCCCAGCCGGCAGCTCCCACCGCACCTGTGCGGCGTCTCCCCGCCCCGCCCCGCGTCCCTGTCCCGGCGGAAGCAGGGAGAGCCCAGCGCACCTGTCGCAGCTGAAACAACGGGTCCCAACGCACCTGTCCCGGCCGAACCGGCGACTGCACCTCCCGCCCGCCGCAGCAACGGGCAGCGGCTCCGGCCACGCCCCGGCCACGCCCCTGCCACGCCTCGGCCACGCCCCGGCCACGCCCCCGGCCCCATTGGCCCGGGCCCCGACCGCGCTGGCCACACCCCCGGCCACGCCCCGGGCCCTCGGGACACGCCCCTGGCTTGGCTCGGTCCCCCTGGCTTGGCTCGGTCCCCCTCGCTCGTCTCTGGTTCTGTCCCCCTCGCTTGTCTATGTCCCCCTTGTCTCTGGCTCTGTCCCCCTCCCTTGTCTCTGTCCCCCTCGTTTGTCTCTGTCCCCTCGCCTGGCTCTGTCCCCCTCGCTCGTCTCTGTCCCCCTCGCTTGTCTCTGTCTCCCTCCCTTGTCTCTGTCCCCCTCGCTTGTCTCTGCCCCCCCTCGTCTCTGGCTCTGTCCCCCTCGCTCGTCTCTGTCCCCCGCTCGCCTTTGGCCGCAGGTGCTCCCCAAACCTGGCAAAGTGAGACTGGAATGAGGGCTCTCAGAGCTGGGGCTCCGTGGCTCCCGAGGGCTCAGGAGGGGCTGTGCCCGTGCCAGGTGTTGGGGTCTCCTGCAGCCTTGATTTGTTTGGAAACAAGAAAAATTGGGTTCAGCAGCTAAATGAGACACCCGGGAGTCTTGAGATATGGAACATTCCTGTGTTCCTTAGCAGGACACCAGTGCTGCTCCTGGCCAGCCCTGCAGCTCCTCGAGGGATTCATCTGAACATTTCATTGTGTTCCTTTAGGGGCTTCTATTTCTTTTCTTGTTATTCTTCCTAAAGTGTCAAGAACCAAATTCCTGAGTTAAAAAAAAAAATATTGTGTACATTTGGTCCTCCAGCTGCTTTCCCAACTGAAGGTTTTGGATGTTGATGTTGTCCCGAATTCTGGGCTGTCCCAAATTCCTTGGGAGCTGCTTGCAGAGCAGCTCAGGATCTGCCGGCCATTAGGACAGGAAGTGACTAATTAAATTAATATGTTGGAGTTACTTTTTTAACAGTCTCAGCACTGACTTGTGAAATTTAGTCATTCCAGGAAAAAGTCTGAATTATGGCCCAGAAAATCCACACACTGTAAATTAGAACATGGATCCTGGTGGGATGGAGGCAGGTCCATCCAACCTGGCCTTGGATGGGGCTTGGAGCAACCTGGGATAGTGGAAGGAGTCCCTGCCCATGGCAAGGCTGGAATGAGGTGGAGTTTAAGGTCTTTTCCAACTCAAACCGTTCCAGGATTCAATGGATCAGCACAGGAACACTTGCACCTTCAGGACTGGTATCCCCCCTTTCCTTGGTGACAGGAACACCACAGGGCACCTCAAATGACACCAGATACCAATGCTGAGGCACTTTTGGCAAACCACCCCTGCTTTTCCAATGTGCAGCCTCACCTGGAATGCTGCAGTGATGTGCTTTGACTCGGGGTTTTATGGAAAACTTCAGTACTCCAACAGATTTACAGGTTTTCAAAATGAGAAATGGATATGGACAGAGGGAGAATTTTTACAGAGGATGGAGTAGTTCTTTGGAAATGTTGGGAATACAGGATACACTGCTGTAGTGCCTGGAAGTTTAATTATCCAAATATCAAGGATAAAAGAACGGATCTCACTGCTGGCATTGCAGCAGCCCACGGACTGCTGATTGGAATCAGGGAGGAAGAATAACACGGATAAAAAGTCAGACTGCACATCAAAGACAGTGTAAAGCCTCAGCCTCTGTGCCCGTGCTGGCTCCCTGAGAGCTCCATGTGCCAGAGGGATCTGCTGTGGGATTAGTGTCCAAATGAGGCCATGCCAGAACGGGAGGCACCTCACAGAGCCACGGGATGGGCCACAAGGAGGAGGAGAGCAGCACTTAGGAGATGCTGCCTTGCCTTAATTAATTACGTGTGAGGTTTCCAGGGTTTAATTTAGGGCATTACAAACATCCTCCTGGGTCGGACCATGACATCTCCAGCACAGGGAGTCACCTCAGGTGGCAGCAGGAGATGCTGTTTGGGCAAGTGTGCGAGCAGGGAAGGTGTCACAGAATGATGGAATCATGGAATGTCCCGTGTTGGAAGGGTCCCACCAGCCCGCAGCTGCAGAGACCTGGCAGTGACAGCGCTGTGATCTCATCCCCGAGGTGCAGCTGAGGGCTCTGGGCTCTGATCTCATTCCCCAGTTGCAGCTGAGGGCTCTGAGCTCAGCACTGATCTAAAATGGGGTTTCTGGTGTTTTGGTGAGAGGTGGTGAATTGCAGGTTGATGAGTCAATGCGATAGGAACAATCCTGCTCTGCAGAAACAACCCCAGGTGTAATTATTGATGTCTTGGTAGGGCCTCTTGCTTTCCAGGGACATCTTTCCTGGAGTCACACTTGGAGTGCAGAATGGGGCCACTCTGGTAGGTTTATACCAGAGGAAAGAATCCAAAGAAACAGAATTTTCTGTCTTCACCCCTCCCTTTCTGATGTTTCACCTGAGTCCCACTCGGGACATTGCAGCATTTCCTGAGGAGCCAGCACTGACTCCAAGTGTTGGGCTCCTGAGCTTCCCACAGCCCAGGCCCAGCACCAGCAGACAGGGTGAGGCAGCAGCTGAAGAAACCCCCAGAAAAGCCTGGGACACCCTCATGGCATTTTTTTGGTTTTGAGGTCCCCACCCAATCCGTAAACTCCAAGTGACCCCTCCCAACTGCACCGCTGGTTTGTTTAATCAGTGATTAAACTGGAATTTTATTTCCATTTCCAAACATACTCCGTCAGTTTGTACATTCCCTTTCTGTTTTGTGATAAAGCCAAGGTAACAGAAAAACACCATCATGAAAATCGTGGCTTAGCTTTGCTAAGGCAGGGCTGCACACCTGTGCCTCTGATGGAAGAGCCTTCCTGAGCTCTTCCCTGAGCTCTCCCCTTTCTCCCTGCAGGTAACTTTAGCCAGGAGTTGCTCACTGAGACTCTTTTATTCCTGGACAGTCAGAGCTGCTGCTTCTTCTTGGGTTACAGAATCCTTTCTTCTTCATCCTTGGGGACTGGGAGAGACATTGGATCCACCTGCTGAACACAATTGATTCCTTCCCACCCATGTCAGGTCACTGCAGAGGAACAGGATGGATGGATTCCCTGCAGGATGTGTGTTCCTTGTATTCCAGAGGCAGAACTGCTGAGCCCCATCCTGCTTGTCCTTGGCATCCTGGCTGGAGGAGCAGGAAAATCTGAGTTCCTGGTCCCCTAACAAGGGAGTCACACAGCCACTCATCCAGTGTTTTTGGATCTTCTTAATTCGCCCTCGGACATGACTCTGGCAGGTTGGGAATTCAGGAAGCACCATTCCCACTTGACAAGGATGAAGCGAGGAACAGGAATCCCAAAATTGCTGTTGAGTAACCTGAGCTGGGATTAAAGCCTGGGGTCCTGCCCTGCCCCCGGGGCTCGATGTGCTCATTTTTAGCCAAGACTGCCATGCATGGATTTAAATGCCCTTGGGAAGAGAGGAACGAGAGATGGAGCAAGAAGGGAGAGCAGGAAATCCTGTGGCTTTGCCAAGATCGTTGGTAACAACACATCCCAAACAACTCCTGAGCTTTTCCTTATTGCTGGTGTGGGAACTGGTGTGCCCAGGGCAGGGCAGGGCTGCCCACATGGACTCATCAACGCCATTGCTTTCTCCATCTCTTTTCTGGGGCTTATCAGACCTTGTGAGGCCCTTTGGACTTCTTTGCCTTTTGACTTGACTGCCTTTGAGGCACAAATGCAGCCCTGGGAGACAGTCCCAGCACAGCTCCTGGCCAAGGAGGATGTCCCTGGTGTCTCCAGGCCCTTTTGCTGAGCCGAGGCCTTTGGAGGAGTTAAACATTAACTCCTGGCCACCTCCATCTGTCCAAGGTCCAGGAGGAACCATGCTGGGTCAGCCTGGCAGCTGCATTTCCTGCTCCTGCTCTCTCCTGGTGATTCACTCGCTCCTCCTTCCTGCTGGGAAGTCTTTGACCTGGATGGAGAAGTGAGAAGGTGGAACAGGGACACCCCAGCTGTCCTGAAGGTACCACTGGAGATCAGCTCCTGATTCCTGGATGCTCTGGCAGTTTCCTGGCTGGAATACAGTGCAGCAAGAAGGGAAAATCCTGGGTACCAAAAGACCCACCCGAGCTATAGAAAAATCCCCCCACCCCATGTAGCAGCACCAAGCTGATGCTCCACAGCAGGTCTGTGCTCCTGCTGAATCCATGTGAGCCTCTTGTTGTCCTGTTGTTCGATTGTTTTATTTGCTCACGTTAAATAAAAAGATAAAACCTTTTCCCCGTGGCCATTTGAAGAGTGTGGCCCAGCAGCAGGGCATGAGGCAAGATGGGAAGAGCTGGTTTAGTTGAGATTATAGCAGTTTCTACACTCCAGCCCTGCCAAGGCTTTGGGTGTAGCCAGGGTCTGCCACAGGAGACGGATTGCTCAGGGCTGGCTGCCCCTGGAGCTGCAGCTCCGTGGGTTTGCCTGGCGTGTTGGGATCAGACCCCGTGATGCCTCTGAGCTGCCCAAGGCACCTCTCCCACACCGAGACTCAGTTTTGTCTGGAAAAGCCAATCAGTTACTTCAGCACCGATGGAAGTTTGTGAAAATACAATGGCACAATCTCTGCTGAGCTCAGGCCCAGAAGCAGAGCCAAGAGTCTCCCTGGCTTTGGATAAAACTTTGCTGTGGTTACGGGGATCATGTGATGGCAGCTGATCTCTCCAACCTCCAACGTTCTCACTCCAGGCCTCTTCTGCTGCACAAAAACACCCTGAGTGTTCAAAACATCATCTCCCTGCTCGGGTAATCATTTACTGATAGCAGAATTATCAGCCAAGTGTTGTTGAGGAAACTGCCACTGCTGGTGTTTCTGATCCTGCCAGGCCTTTTCCCAGCCCTCTTTCCCACCCAGCCACAAACCTTCAGCACCTTCAGTTCAAGGGATGTCCAAACACACACAGTTTCTCCCTCCAGCCCAAGGACACGCTTTGCCCTGCTCAGCACAACATGCCACATCTGTTGATTCCTTCAGTTTGGGTTCTCAGCCCAAGGAATTAAGGGGCAATCAGGTCTAAGCTGGACTCTGAACCCCTTTGAACGATGCTGATGGAGAAATGTGTGCCTTGGAATGACTTTAAAGGAACTCTAGGGAGAGAGAAGAGCAGGAACATGTCACTTGGGAGCTGCTGCCCTCTCCAAGATCCCTCCCTTGCGAGGAACACAGCCCTGGATTTTCTGGGACCTTTTTCCTGCAGGATAATGCAGGGTAGGGACAGGCAGAGTCAGCTCTGCCACAGGGCTGGTCCTCTGGAGAGATGAAAGGGAAGTGGTTTGGTGGCCAAATGAAAGTCGTGGCTTTAAGGAAGAATTAAAGCCAGATGTTTCCAGCAGCTGCTGAGCCCGGCCTTTTGTGTCTGAGCCACCAAGGAGGCCCTGGCAGCATCTGCACAGCTCCGTGGTGGGAACACCCTGTAATCCTGAAGGCTTCACCACCGTGCTGGAGGCTGTCTGGGAGGAGGCAACAAGAGCTGAGGCAGAGATAGTGCAGCTAGCTCAATATTTATTCCATGCCTAAAAACATTTATTCCTTGCTGATAGTGGGGATGGCAGCAGGGGTGTGGTAACCAAATTTAACACCTTTGGACAAAAACAATGGGGCCAAGAGGTGGTTGAGCCGTGTTGGCATCAGCTCTGCAGGCACAGGGCAAGATTTGGGGAACAGGGACAGGATATCCCCCCTGAGCCAGGGATTGGACCCCTCACACAGGTTGATGCCCAGGTAACCAACAGATAAATCTGCTGTGCAGGGACCTCATCAGAGTCAGGGACAATAAACAATTCCTGCCTTTCTTGTGCTGTTTGTATTCGGCTGGGACTGAAGCGAGCGCCCATTCCAGAGTGGATTTAACAGGGGTGAAATACCAGGAAAAGGGAAGCTGACTCCTTGTTTCAGCACAATTGTGGAGGGATCAGCACTCGCCCAGACCTCGGGGCTGCCCGTGGGAGGTCCCAGCTCACACCCAGGAGTCATAAATCTCTGCCAGAGCTGCTCCTACTGCTCCTTCATGCTCTGCCTCGTGGTTCTAACATTCACTCCTGGCTTCCTCAGGCCAAATTCCTGGTGCCCTCGGCGCAACCCCGAGGTGGAGTTTCCTCTTGTGAAATCAGCGGGTCTCCTGCTGCCTCTGAGGGCTGGGAAAGGCTCTGCTCCCTGTTCAGGTCTCTGTGTCACTGTCCTCACCTTCCTCCTGCCCCATCCTCAGTGTTGGGATGCTCCTGCTCTAGAGGAGCAGGGGAGATGTCCTTGAATCCAGCTGGATCCCTTCTGCTGGGGGATGAGGAATAAATCCACAAGGTGTGCCCGAAGCAAGGAAAAGTCAATAGAGCAGAGGGAGGTTGGTGACAGGAAATCCCAGTTTTTACTGGCGTCGACTCACATCAGATAATCTGACTACAAGAAAGAAATCACTCCACAGTCCGATTCCATGGAGCTGGGTGAGGAACAAGCTTCTTGCCTTGCCCTTTGCTTGTTCTCAGACTGGAATGCCTCATTTCAGTGTGCTCACCAGTTCACTCTGCTCTGGAACACCCCGGGCAGGAGGAACAATTGTTCCCGCCGTGATTTCAAACCCAGCTCTAGGGAGAAGCCTTTGGGAGCAGAGGAAGGATCCAGGCAGCTCCTGGGCTGCCCTGGATGGGGCCCATGCCTCACCACCCTCCTGTGCTGGTGACTAACAGGAAAGAACCTTCCCAGGTGTAAACAGAGAACTGGTTTGGTTGTTTCATCTCCCAGCAGGTGACAACGGGACCTGGTCGTGTCCTGGCTCGAGTGGTGTCACTCCTGCATTTCTCCTTTGGATGACACGGAATTGTTGTCACCCAGCAGGAATTCTTTTGTCACTCTGTGGATCTGGTTTTCCACCTCAGCCAGCGAGGCTGGGAGTGTTCCCAAGCTGGAATTGTCCTGGTGACACCGAGCCCTTCACCAGCCGGGTGTTTCCATGGAATGGGCAGAACCAACTGCTGGAAAATGCTCTAATCTGAGCTTTAGTGGTAATTTACATCCCAGCAAAGCCTGGGTTCAGGAGTCCTCAGCTCCTGCAGGATCTCAGGTGCTCAGCAGGTCTTGAAATGGGGCTTTGAACTGTTCCATGCTGTGATTCCTCCCTTGCTTTGGGAGCTCCATTTGGGAATATTCAAAATTAAGGAGCAGCTTTGGAGCTCAGGAGGTTTGTGAGCCAGGGGGATGCTTGCCCTTCCCAGGGGTGTGAGGATTAAGGAGTTAATGGTTGCAAAACTGAGATGACAAGTGCTCAGTCTGATGGCTTCTCATCGGGGAAGGGGATGAGAAGGAAGAAGTTCTCGCTCCCACAATGGACCTCTGAGGTCTCACTACATCACAGAATTATGGAATATTCTGAGCTGGAAGGGAGCCACAAGGATCATCAATCTGGCTCCTGGCCCTGCACAGACACCCCAACAATCCCACCCCGTACCTGAGGGTGTTGTCCAAACACTCCTGGAGCTCTGGCAGCCTTGGGGCCGTGACCATTCCTGGGGAGCCTGTCCAGTGCCCCACTCCCCTCTGAGGGAAGATCCTTTTCCTGATATCCAACCTAACCCTCCCCTGGCACAGCTCCAGCCCTTCCCCTGGCTCCTGTCCCTGGTCCCAGAGAGCAGAGATCAGTGCCTGATGTGACAAACCCCGATGTGACAGGGGTTTGCTCCTGTGATGTCCCTGTGCACTGAGACCCTTGGCAGAGAGAGGATTCCAGAATGGGTTCTGCAGGGTGTGAATGGTCTCCCATTTATCCCGCTCCAACTTATTTATTCGACTTCTCCTCCTTCTGTTTCTTTTCCTTTCACTCCTCTGTGTCTTGGAGCTGCTGCCCACGGAACACCCAGGGCCCTGCCAGCTGGGCCGTGTCTAATCTCCTCAATGGACCCTGATTATTCCCTGGCTCCGACTTATCCACAGGGATCTGCCCAGCCCTAATTGCAGGTGATGGCGTTGGTGGGGTCCCTCACAGGGCACCAATTGATGGCAGGAGACCTGAGAGCTGCAATCTCCATCCTGCACCCACACCGGAGTGCTTTAATTGTTACCAAAACCAACAAGTTTCCCCTCAATGCGCTGTAATAAATTCTGTGAATCTTTCTCTAAAGCAAAGTGGTTCCAAGGTGTGTTTTCCTGGCTGGAATCCCCTCAGAGCATCATTCCTGCAGTTTCCCCCGTGGGTCTGGATGGGATGTCCAAGTCGGGGCGTACACAGGGTTTTGTGCTCGGAACTTTCAGAGGGGCAATTCGAGCATTTCTCAGCCCTTTTGATGCTTGATTTCAGGTGTGTCATCCCCGCAGTGCGAGCATTACCTGGGCAAGGCACAGGAAGAACAATCTGGGCTCTAAGCCGAGCCCTTCCCAGGAAGGTGACCCCAACCAAGGCCTGACTTCTCCGGGACGCTGCCGTGTGTTCGTGCCCTGTCTATATCGGTGCTGTCTGGAGGAAATCCTGCTCCTGTGACATTCCCACCGGAGCCACGGCCCCTTCCCAGCACTTCCCCACCCGTTCCTGGCCGGGGCGAGCCCTGGCAGCCGCTCCGGCCCCTTCCCCATCCCCGGCCGGGATCGCGGGCAGGGCGGACACGGCTCCAGGACGGGGGGACAGCGGCAGGGGCAGATCCCTCGGCACCCCCGGCTCGGTGTCACCGGGCACAGGGAAGAGGGATGTGCGGGATCGCACTGCCGGAGATCCGCAGTCTCCCTGCTGAAAATTGGGAAAATCGGGAAAAAAACGGGGCCGGAGCGGGCGGTGGGGTCGGAGCGGGGTCTAACCGTGGCGGGCCGGCTGCATACGTTTGTCGGAAGCATAAAGTATTTTAAATTCTGTAATTAGAAAAAAACCAACCAAAAAAAACCCCCCCAAAACCCCAAACCGGAGAATTCTCCTCACGGCGGCTCACGGCCCTTCCACTCCCTCGGCGGGGGACGCCGCTTCCCGCGCGCGGCGCTGCAGCCACCGCGCCCTCTGGCGGCGCCCGGCGGGGCGGCCGCGCCCCCCCCTCCGCGCGGAATGGTCCGGCCCGGCCCGTGCCCCGGACGCGCTCGGTGCGCCCGGAAGAGGCGGCGGCGGCGGCGGCAGCGGCGGGCGGGGAGCGGGCGGGACGGGCCGGGCCGGGCGGCGCGGCCGGAGGCGGAGCCCGCGTGTCCCGATCGCCGCTCCGGGCACCGGGGAGCGCGGGCCCGCCGGCCGCGGCGGCACGATGCTGCTGTTCGTGGAGGTGAGGTGGCGGCGCCGGGCCATGTGGCGGGAGGCGGCGGCGGGAGGCCGCGCACGCCGCGCCGGGGGAGGGGACGGGGCTGACACAGCAGATCCGGGGGTGGCGGCCGCGGGCGGGCGGGGGGGGGTCGGTGGGCGCTCTGGAAGGTTCCGCCGGGGCAGGGGGCGGGGGAGGCGCCGCTGTGACCTTCGGCTGCCGCCGCGGCCCGGCCGTGAAGGTGACGCGGGACACGCGGGGCCTCGCCGAGGCCTCCCGGGAGCGGGCCCGGCCCGGCCTCTCGACACGCGGGGCGGCCCCGCGGGGCCGGCCGCGAGCGCGGCGCCTCGTTAATTGCGTTAATTAAACGCTGGGGGTGGTTTATAGCGCGGGGGGAGGGGGGTTCTGCCGTTCCCCAGCGCGCCGGGTCCGGGCGGGACGAGGAGCGCGGCCCGGCCCGGCCCTGGAGGTCACCGAGGAGGGCGGGCGCCGTGTCCGCTGTGGCCCGGGACGAGGCTTCACCTGCTCACGGCGTTTCACGGGTTCGGTGAAGCGCTTTCAGCGTTTGCTGAACGAACCCGGGTGGCCGCTATAAACTTTGCACCGAGTTTTGTCCCGAAACGTGCGCGGAGCAAAGAGCTGCGGGGCCGGGGGGAGCAGCGGAAGGGGCCGGGCGGGCGCTGGGCTCCGTCTGCCCGAGAGGCTTCAGCTCGGGGGGTTCTCACCGGGGGTTTTGTTCGGGTGGCGTGGTGCTGGTGGGCTTCCACACGAACACCACCAACACGTGTTCCGTGGTTAAGACCCTCTAAATAAAGCCGTTTGGGAAACGCGTTCTCTTTCTTAAGCGAATCGCCTCAGCTCCGAGCTGAACGCTCCTCGGCTTCGCGGAGAGGAATAAAAGTTGTCGTGAAGACGGTGACAGGTCTGGAGAATTAGGGGTTGCAGTGTTCTGCTGGAAGAGGAACTGCTGAGGCTGATGGGAGGCACGAGCAGCTGCCTCATCCCAGGCTGAGCGTGGTGAGAGGCCCCTGCGAGCCGCGGGTGCACGAGGCAGGTTCTGGAATGCAGGGATGGGGATGTGGATGTGGATGGGAGCTGGAGCATATCAGGGAGCACATGGCTGCTGCTGCTGCTGCTGTGGATGAGAGCTGGAGCTCATCGGCTCTTCGGGGTTTTTAGGGTGTCCCTAAGCACAAACTCAACTCTGATCTTGCTCTGATAGTGTTGGGAGTTCCTGTGATCTTCATTCTGGAAGCTGCAATAATATTTAATTTTGAGTTCCTGAGGAGTTTCTGAAGGTTTCTTTTCACTGCCAGGGCAGCGAACTGGAGTTCAGAGCTGGGTGTCCTGCAATGCTGCAGATGCTTGGGAGCAGAGAGCAGCTTTATCTGGGAATCTTTGTGGATACGTGGAAGATAAGGCACAGGATGGGTGGAAGTCCTGAGGTTTTCAGGGGCTGAGTTGCTGTCAGTGTTTAGTTTAGACCTATTTGAGGTGTAAATGTGGTGATTGTGCACGGGGGAATTGGGTTTCCTTCAACATCCTTTAGTTCCAAATCTCTGCAGAGATGTCTGGACGTTTATGTTGGGGTTAGGCCTTTTTTTCTCCTTTGCAGCGAGGACCTGTGTGCTCCTAACAATTAATAATTAGGTGCATTGGGAATCTTAATGAATGCATCGAGAGAAATGGAATTGGTAATGCCTGCTGTGGGCTCCACTCAGATGGGGATGTGCTCCTAATCCCATATATTTGTAGTTTATTGAGGAACTGGGAGCCTGTGTGTTTCAGGTGGGTGAAATGCTGCCTGTGATGTTTCCTGGTTAGAAATCCAGGACTGTGGGAAGCACTGGGTGTTGTTGGCCCTCTGGAGCAGGTGAGGCTTCCTGTGACCCCTGTTCACACCCCTGTGACACCTTCAGACAGCACAACTGTCCTTGGCTTTTCTGAGGGATGGAGGAGGCTCCCCTGGGCACGGGGAAAACCCTGCAGCTCCTGGTGGGATCGATGCTCCTGTGAGCTTGAGACTTACCTGGGACACTGAGAGCACTGAATTGTTACCTGAAACGTGCCAGCAGCTCCCAAGGAGTTCTGTGTGTTGGTTCAGCTTCTCCTCACCCAGCCTCTGAGCCTGTGGGAGCTCTGAGAAGGTGACAGGTGACTCCCCTCAGGGGTGGTCACAGTGTCTGAGCCCCCCACACGGGTCCCTACCTGCCTGTCCCCCAGCCAGCACAAGGCTTCTCTCAGCTGCCTCCCGTAGCTTTGCTGACCTTGGGGTTTTTCCATCTGCTTACGTTTCCATTTCTGGAAAAGGGTTAGTTTCTCCCTTCACAAGTTTGGTTAAATTCTCTTCTGGATTTTTTGCTTTGATTCTGTTTCAGAGACTTTGTCTACTCTGGGAAGTCTGTCACGAGCTCTGGGTTAGGATTTTGGTTGCAGAATAATTTGAGTGAATATTAAAATCGAACGCTTTAAAACTCTTGAGCATCTGCATTTTTGCTAGCTTAATTGAATGTGGTTAAGTGTAATTTTGATGTCATTGCAATAAGAAAAATTATCCTTTGCCACCTTTCAGAACGAGACTTTTCTTCAACAGACAATTTTTGGGAGCTGCTGGAGGAGAATCTTTGAGCCACGTTTGCGCGAGCGAGAGGGGAAACTGTGCTGAGGAGGAGAGCTTTGTCAGCTCGTGGATCCCAGCGAGTGTTCCCAACCTTTGTCACTCTGTAAAGCTTTAACCTCGTCATGAAAGTTCCCGATAGCAGCTGGGAGGATCGTGCTGCAGCCAATCCCACGGGCTCGGCGTTTGGAGCCTCAGTTAAATAAGCAAGAATTGATATTTTGGCCTTCTCTTCTGAAGAGCCGCTGGCCAGGCCCGAGCGGCTTCGCTCACGGAGCGCAGCTTTCCCAAAAGCTGATGCAAATTAGGGACTTTTTATTCTCTCCAGTCCGTGGGGTTTTGCTGTTAAGATGAGTGAGAGCAGGGCTTGACCCTGCAGGGCTGTCACAGCTCAATTTCTAGCCCAGGGGAAGTGGCCCACGCTCTGTTGCAGGTGTTTGTCCCAGCCATTGTGTTCATGATCCATTCATCACTTCATCAGAGTTGCTTTTGGTCCCAATCAGCTCCAGAAATGCAGCAATCACCCCAAAGTGTTTCAGTTTCACTTTATCACGTTTATCCCTCCAAATTACTTTAGGCCTGAGCTCAGTGCTCCCCTCAGAGATGTAGGTAGTGAGGCATAGTTTATTTTTGGAAAATAATGAATCATCTCTTGGATGTGTCTTGTCTCTTTTTTGCTTTGTTGAAAAGTAAATTCAAGGAACTGGGACCTGCTGGCTCTTGGTCCGTGAGGAGGAGCCCACGTGGGCAGGTGATGCTGCCCCAGGAGTGAGCAAAAAGCTGAGCAGAATTTAGTTTGGAACTGCTGAACTGCAGTGGCAGATGCTGTGGGTGCAGCAGGTTTATCTTTGCAAGTTGTTTTGTTGGGGAACAACTGCTCTGAAATCTGCCAAGGGAAATGCACGTGTGTCCTTTCACCCTGAAATGTTTCCAGTTTCCAGCTCTGCTCCTGGGCAAAGATTAACGGGAGGGGAAGACTCTGTTGCTATGTGGATTAAATCAGTTGTGCGTGGGGGGTTTGAATCTCAGAGCTTTGCAAAAAACCGTGGCCTTTGTTTTGCTTCTCCCACGGTTGTCTTGAACCTCTCCAGTGTTTGGAGGCTTCTTGTTACTGAACTGGAGCTTGTCCTTGCAGCAAACAGCTCTGGCACGAGGTGTGACCTTGGCAGAGGAATTATCTCTAAAGCTATTGCAACTGCTTCCTTATCCTTGTGCTGTGTGTTTGAGGCCTGCTCGTGAGCCACTCCTTAACTTCAGGATCCAGGAGCCCGACCTCCAACATTTCCAACTTGCTTATCTGTTCCTTTGTGCATAGGAGCTGGATTAATGGCTTTCACCTTTTAAAGTCCAGCAAATTGCAGCAGGGAAGTGGA
The DNA here is from genome assembly GCA_034509425.1 of Eopsaltria australis. NCBI lineage: Eukaryota > Metazoa > Chordata > Aves > Passeriformes > Petroicidae > Eopsaltria > Eopsaltria australis. Next base: position 204,400 of record JAVTVJ010001406.1, read on the forward strand.
GCATCGTTCAGTGGCTGGAGGAGCTGTTTCAGCTGCTCGTGGGGTGTTGGGATATCTTGGGGGGAGAATTTTTGCAGAAGGGTGGTTTTATTCACTGCCCTATAACCGTGGTTATTACTTTGCTATGTGAAAGGAGCAAAAGCAATGTTTCTCCTCAGTGCTGCTGCTGGATTGTTGGATTCCTCACCCAATGCCTTTGAGCAGCTCTGGGAGAGGGATCTTGAATGATAGTTTTTCTGGGAATGGGTGTTTTTCTGTGTTAGATGCCAGGCTGGAGCCTTGCAGTTCTCCTTGTCTGTCTCATTTGTAACCCTCTCACTCTAATTACGGTCCTCGTTGCCCAGACCCAAAGTGAGAAGATCCTGTTCTCTCCCCAGCAGGCTGGGACGGTGTGTAAGTTTGTCTTGGCAATTCAAAACCTTTAATCTCCTTGGTTACAAGTTAAAGGAAATCATTAGTGTCTGTTGATGGGTGCAAGATTCCTGGGGGAACGGGGGGTAGGACTGGGGTGAGTTCAGGAGGAATCCTGGCACAGCACCGTGCTTGGTTAGTACAGCTATCACTAATTCCGTTCAGTTATACAGTTTCTTCTCCTTGACATATGTTTTTTTACCTTCCTTTCTAGGAAGGGGTCTGGAGGAGGGAAAATTTCCCTTTCTGGTGAAAGGGGACTGGAGCATTATGACAGTCAAGTCTTTAAAAGCTTATGAGTTCCCAGAGTCCTTGCCGAGTAGCCGCTGCCTCCGCTGATGTTGTCGGATGTCAATAAAGAGAGGTTGAAGGCAACACTTCTAATGGAGGTAGAAACGAAATACTTGGAAAATACCAAGGATTTTCCTGTTTTCATTAATTAAAAACAAAACAAAAAAAAATCACATAGGTGCTTAATAGCTGGGTAGACACTTGAGATGTGGAACTCTAGAGACAATCACTAAATTCACCTGTATTTTTTCTGGCTTGACTTCTGAGGTTTCTGTGGGTTGCTCTAACTAAACCAAAACATTCTGGTCTTTTCAGCAGGTAACATCGAAAGGTGCTGGCTTGAACCCCAACGCCAAAGTGTGGCAAGAAGTGCCCCAGGGCAGTGGTGAGGCCGTGCCCCCCACCAATGGCACAGAGCACACGTGGCAGGAGACGGCAGCGGCCCAGGGGACTCCAGCCGAGGGTGAGGGACACTGATTGTGACATGGCCCTTCCTGGGGGGACACCTGGGGAGGTCAGCTGTGAGGAGCAACCTCTGGCTCTTGTCCTTGAGGTTGTCAGTGCTGATGGAGCAACATGTATGAAGGTTACTGGGATCTTCGTTCTGGAAGCTGCAATAATATTTAATTTTGAGTTCCTGAGGACCTCCTGGGCTTTCTGAAGGTTTCTTTTCACTGCCAGGGCAGCGAACTGGAGTTCAGAGCTGGGTGTCCTGCAATGCTGCAGATGCTTGGGAGCAGAGAGCAGCTTTATGTGGGAATCTTTGTGGATGAGTGGAAGATGAGGCACAGGATGGGTGGAAGTCCTGAGGTTTTCAGGGGCTGAGTTGCTGTAGCTCTCAGTGTTTAATTTAGACCTGTTTGAGTCTATTTGAGACATGAGAAAGCAGCAGGTGGTTTCTAAAGGTGGTGGGGCTTTGGTTCAGGAAGGTGGAGTCCTTTTCTGCTGGAGCAGGATTCGAGGGGCCCGGTGATGACCAAGTAACGCGCTAAGAGGGGAGCAGGCTCAGTGTGTGGAAATGGATTCACGACATTGCTGCACTTGAGCATCCACTGGACCCTGTGAACAGGAAAATGAGGTCTGAGGGCCACCTGCAATCCTTGAGAGCTGTCAGGAGCATTTGTTGTGTGCAGTATCCATGGTTAGCTCCTCTCCATTCAGGCTGTTCCACTGCAGACCCATTCCCATCCTCACCACACAAGCAGTGTCCAGAATGAAAGATTCAGCTGGTTTCACTTGTTTGGATCAAACTTGATCAAGGGATGTAGCTGAGGTGACTCAAAGCATGGCAGAGGATGCAGAAGATTGCCTGCAAAATGGTTCAGTAAAAGTTAGGGATAAAGAAGGCAACATTCAGCTCGTGTGGCCTTGTCAAAGGGTTCTGGTAAGTCAGCAGAAGTGAGGAGAGAGCGCTGGGTTTGTGCTTTGCCTGACAGAAACTCATTTGTCTCTTCATAACAAAGTGAAGCAATTGAGGCAGTGTAAGCAATTTTCATCCCTTGTTTTTAGAACCTCGCTTAAAGATTTTAAATTTCATGTGCAAAGGCTGGTTTTTAAATTCTCTGCCACTTTGGGGATCAATTTCAGGATCCTTTATTTACTTCTGTTTGCTTTTCCCGGAGACCCTAGTGCAAACCAGATCTTCCTGAAATTGGAGAGGTATAAATTTTATCCAACACAAAGTCTAAGAAATTCAGGCTAAGATTAGACACCCTCAGGTACAGCATTCTTGAGTATTTGTTTTAATGTTGGTAGCCAAAATTGTTTAAATGGGGAATATGCTGGAGCTGATAGGAGTTTTCTTGCTGCTGGTGTGTTCCTTTTCCAGGTAACATAGAGATCTCAGAGGACAGCTGCAAGCAGTATGAAGTGATGTATTCCCCATCCTGTGAAGCCACAAGGAATGGCACAGGAGTTGATGAGGCATCAGCAAATGGGATTGTCCTGGCGACTGAAGATCTGGGATACCAAATCTATGAAGTGTCTGGTGAGTGCTGAAGTTCCAATGCTGCTGTCAGTGCCTGTAACGCCCCTGGAGCTGCTCTGAGTGTGGTGTGACCAAGCTGGAACTCTGACATGTCCACCCAAGAAGCTCCAGAGTGGCCTCAACACGTGGCCAAACAGATGCAAAGTGGGATCAGAGTCACTTTGAGAGTGTGGGGGTCTTTAAGCATCTCAGATGAGCTTTTTCTCTTGGTCCTACCCTGAGGGATTCATTCTTGTGTCCTTGCCTTGTCTCGTTGCCATGAGAGTGGCAGCTGATGGTGGATGTGGTCCCTTTCAGGTGATGGCAGCTCCACTGTGTCCACAGAAGACATCAGAGAATGTTTGAGAAAACAACTTGAATTCTGCTTCTCACGGTAGGTGCACTTAACCCAGCTTGGTGTAAACCCTTTTATCCAAATCCTTGGCAAATATCCCTCTCCTTGACTTGATTTGTGCCATCACCTTGATAAAAACACGAAACAAGATTTGCTGATGTGTCACAGAAGCCCCGTGGCACCTTCCAGCTGTTTCAGTCCTGGCTGTGCAGTCCTGTCCTTGGATGAGGAGGATTTCTGTGCTCCACACTCATAAGACTTTGTGATAATTTACTGTGTGGTACCAGAAGTGTTTCTGTCAGATCCTTTTTGCAGACCAGTGTGTAGGGCACTGGAACTTCATTAAGTTTTTAAAATTATCTTACTCTGCTTTGTGTTTTTTTGCTGGGATTTGTTCCAGGAGAGAGAAATCTGAGGGTGTTTTGGTTCTGAATGGTAGTGGTGAATATTTATTTAAGCCTGTAGTTATCCCCTTGTTTTGAGTTTTCTCTGAGGTTCAGGATCTTTATTAAATAATAATTTTCTGCCTTTTTAGAGAGAATCTTTCCAAGGATCTGTACTTGATGTCTCAGATGGACAGTGATCAGTTTGTTCCAATATGGACAATTGCCAACATGGAAGGGATTAAGAAGCTCACAACGGACATGGACCTTATTCTTGAAGTTTTGAGATGTGAGTCTGGGACTTTGGTCCCTGTATCAGTAGCACCAAGAATCCTTCCATGCTTCAGAGAGGTGTTGTAGTCTCTGAGCTGAGTTTGTCATGCCAGTAAATGGTGACAGGAACTTTATTGAGTTCCAAACTCCTGAATTCTCATTCTTTGTTCCAAATTCCACGAGAGAGTCTGAGACTGCTGAGATGTGCACAGTGTCCAAATTTTGTACTTCTGATTTCAGCTTCTCCTATGGTACAAGTGGATGAAAGGGGGGAGAAAGTCAGACCAAACCACAAACGATGCATTATCATTCTCCGTGAGATCCCTGAAACAACACCTATAGAGGTAAATAAAGAGACAGGAAATAAATAACTCTGGTTCTGCTTTTGGAAAGTGTCTTTAATAGGGCTTCAAACAGCACCAGGGAGAGGTCAGCTGGTGTTTAATTGGATTAAACACAGATATTTTTTCTCCCAGACCACATCAGTAACTTTTTCCACCTGGGTGCGTTGTCAAAATAGCCACAACAGAAACTTATTGCCATTTTCCCTTCCCATTATTTACTGCTCTATTTAAACCTTCTTGAGTAAACTTTTTTTCCACCAAAGCTGAGCCTAGCTCTGCTTTTTCTCGGAGGAAGTTTGAACTGGTTTCTTTTCAGATCCAAAAATAAATCAGTCCAGGGCATAGCTTGGAATTGAGGCTGAATTTTTGTCACAGCAATAACTTGACTTGAAGTCAGACGGTTGTTTTGGCAGCAAGAAATGTTACTAAACATTTCTCATTCATTGAGCCCCAGCGTGAGCTGAGCACATTATGCCTGAGAAGGGAGGATAATAAAATTCCTCCTGATACTTGGCGAACAGAATGATTTAGTTCTTTGTTTTTTGAAGTTGTAACACAGGGTGTTTGTCCAGCAGCATTTTTAATGAGTTCTTTTAATGCAAACACTGAGCAGCTGCTTGTCCCTTTCTTTACAATCTGATTATTGCAAAGCTGTCAGGTTGCCTTGACTTAGAAATATTTCATGGAATCATTGTTGTCTCCACGACTCTGCTGATCTAAAGCCACGCTTTTCCTACCTGTTCTATATGAAAATACCACCGGGTCTACACAGACCTTGATTTTCTTACCAGCTGGACCTGTTTAATCTGGGGAGCCCAGGAGGCTGAACTGGAATTGGTGGGTTGAGAAGAAGGTAGAGGTTGATTTGATCAGGGTAATAAAAACCCATCCCTGGTCACAGGAGAGTGGCACCTGAGGAGAGCTGGAGCATAAACTCGGGTCACTTTAATGTTCACTGTACAAGGACCTTGAACTTGTCTCCCCAGGAGGTGAAGGCTCTGTTCAAGAATGAGAACTGCCCCAAGGTGATAAGCTGTGAGTTTGCTCACAACAACAACTGGTACGTTACATTCCAGTCGGACACAGACGCTCAACAGGTGAGGCTGCACCTCTGGCACCCCGGCTTTAATCCTCCCCCTGCTCAAGGAAAGTGCAGTGTGCTTCCTGTAGCTAAAAGAAATATTTATTTGCTGATCCCTCTTTTTGTTGTTTTAAGAGATTACTGGCAGGTCCTGGTTAATAAGACCAAAGTTGAGAGATTGTGGGGTTCTAATTCCCTTGCCTGGCTCTTGCCTCGGTGCTCTTTGGCTGTGGCTGGCACTGGAATCCTGAATTTGAAGTGTTAATGAACTTAGCTGGGCTAAATTCAGGGAAGCACATTTGTGTTAAATCATGGAACATCCTTTGGGAAGTACAACTTTATCAGGGTATTCCAATGTTGATCTTTTTTTTGAGATTGTGGGGTTATAATTCCCTTGCCTGGCTCTTGCCTCGGTGCTCTCCGGCCGTGGCTGGCACTGGAATCCTGAATCTGAAGTGTTAATTAATGGGCTGAATTCAGGGAAGCACATTTGTGTTAAATCATGGAACATCCTTTGGGAAGTACAACTTTATCAAGATATTCTAATGTTGATCTTTTTTTTGTATCTGCAGGCATTCAAATACTTAAGGGAAGAAGTGAAAACCTTTCAGGGCAAGCCAGTAATGGTGAGGCTGCTTTAGCTGCTGTTTCTGTTGGGATTGAATTGTGTTGGTGACCATTGGTGGGGGGTGAACCAAGGACTCAGCAGTGGGACAGTGCAGAACTCTGGCTCTGGAGGCTGGAAATGTGAACGAGGTCATGGGGAGCTCTGACAAATTACAGTTCAGTGCCTGCTGGTTACTCACAGCTCTGCTTCCCAGGGGGGGTGAAACACATTCCTGTGCTCACTTCCCTTCTCCACTTGCCCCAGAATCTGGGTTTGCAGAGCCCAGGAGAGGGATTCCTGCCACTGTGAGTCCTGCACAGAGCAGGCCTGGAGCAAAGTGCGTGTACTGGGAGAGGAGCTGTCACCATTGGAGTCTGGGCAGTTCCTGCTGCAGAAAGCAGAATTTATCTTCAGTTTCACAGATCACCCAGCTAAAGCAATGTGTCCTTCCCCTTATCAAGCTGTGGGAATGTGATCTGGACTGATTTTATCAGTTTTTATTCATAAGCACTAATCAACCTTCACATCCCTCCAGCGGGCAAGAAAAATTCCACGTTCTCCTTTTCTCCCAGCTAACTGGTGGTGTGATTTGCTGTCTTGCAGGCCAGGATAAAAGCCATCAACACGTTTTTTGCTAAGAATGGTTACAGGGTGGTGGATTCCAGCGTGTATCCCCAGCCTGTGCAGACCCAAGCCCAGTTTGCCTCCCCCCTGTTTATGCAGCCTGTATATAGCCCTCAGCAGTACTCCATTTACAGCATCGTGCCTCAGACGTGGTCTCCAAATCCTGCACCTTACTTTGAGACACCACTGGTGAGTACAAGTTGGGGAGGAGGAGGAGCTCAGCCCACCAGGGATAATTTGGTTAATGATTGGTGTTCCAGGTTTCTTGGTCAGATCCCTCTGTTTTATGACATTTATGTCACGGCCCTGATAAAGCAACGCTCTCAGAGGAGCTGCCAGCCTCACCACTGGCTGCCACTTAATTTCAAGGAATTTTGGTGTGCAATTCCATTATCCAGCAGCTTGTGTTATTGGAAGAACCCATATCTTTTCCAGGAATGGGGGAACTCTGCTAAAAGCAGATGCAGGCTGTGAACCTGCGAGGGTTTGGCTGGAGCAGCGAGTTCACACACAGCCCAGTGTGAAATTACAGCCATGAGTAACTGCTGGAGCTGCTCATTAATCTGCAGACATTTCTCTCTGTAGCTCAGCCCCTGAGACTGTTGTGTCTGTTGCAGGCCCCGTTTCCCAACGGTGGATTTGTGAATGGCTTTAACACCCCAGGATCATACAAAACAAATGCTGCTTCTCTGAGTATAGGTCGCCCGTTCCACAGGAATAGGTAAGAGAGTTCTGTCAGGTGTTTGCTCCTGCAAAACTCACAGGACTGAGATCCTCAAGTGTTCCTTGCGTGTCACGTGCAGTCCTTTCTGGTGGGACCACTTCATTTATTTTAGCAAAGGTGTGATGTTTTTCAAGTTAATTTAAAAAAAAATGAAGTAGAAAGTGACAGCTTAAGATCCTAAAATAATGAACACAGTGGTGGAGAGAGGAAAGGAAACTCCTTTAAAAGCCTCAGAGGAATTTTTGCAGACAAATAAATAACTTCCTCCTAAGGTCATACTTGTAATTATGTTTGTTATACCCAGATTATAAACTCCTGCAGCACCACATAAGCCTTTCCTGCTGGGATCAGGCTTGTGGAGCTGCTGGTTCCTGCAGTGGGAGTTGCTTGTCCTGCCTGCTGCCTCCAACTGCTCGATGCTGGGGCTGTTCCTGTAATTTATTTGCTTTATCCCCATCTTTCCTGAGAGCTGTGAGGCCTCAGCTCAGATATAAACACTGGGGAGGAGGAAACACTTTTGTATTTTGCTGGAGCAATTGCACTGTGAATACAATGGAGTAGTAACCTGTGTGGGGGGGTGGGAGTTGTTTGTGTGGGATCAGGGGAATTGTTGTTGATGTTGTTGGAGAAATCAGTTGACAACTGTGAGTGGGTTTGTGCTGCAGGTCAGGTCTGTGGCTGCTGGCAGAAGGGGAACTTCAGGATTTGCTCTGGGGTGACTCAGCAGAGTCTTAACCCAGATGATGGAACTGGGAGCGTGACTCTGCCTGGAATATGGAGCAGCTGCTCCAGTTGCAGCTGCTCAGCTCCCAGCTCCCATCTTGGCAAAGGTGGTTTGACTTTGCTTTGCTTTTAATTGTGCACAATCTTTAAACCTGCAAAGCTTTTGGATATATTGGTTCTGGAAGCACAGACGCTGCAGCTGTGCAAGACACGTGTGTATCCAAGTACCACCACCTTGAAATGCCTCCTTGTGCATCACATCTGCATAAGCCTAAGCTTTGAAAATCCTGGTTACATAAAGACTTGAATTGGAGTGCTTGAAGCTGCAGCTTTAGGCTGGCTCTGTGCAGGTCCTGCTGGCCCAGTGATGATCAAGTATCGCGCTAAGAGAGAACAGGTCGCAGTTGGGGGCTGGGCAGCCTGTGCTCCCTGCTTCTCCTTCCTCTTCCTCTTCCTTCTGCTCTCACATCATTTCTCCATCTCTCTGCTCTTTTTTTTTTGTTTTTTTTCCCCTCCTGCTTTATCTTTTCTTGTCTTTTCTGCTTTGCTCTTCTGCCCAGACAAGACTGTGGCCTTCTCGATGACGGGTAAGATTATGAGATCTGAGGGCTGAGCAGTGACTTCACCATGGGCCATTTTGAGAACAACTGGGACAAAATGGAAGAATTGACTTGCCTTTGCTCCACCTCCTCCCTGTGGTTTTTGCTGATGGGAAACTTAAACTTTATTGGGCCCTTAAAACTGGTTCTTGATGCTTCTTGAAGCTGGGAAATGGGAATTCATGTCTGTTCAGCAAATCTCCTCTTGAACTGCAGGACAGCTTGTTTGGAGAGTTCATCCAGCTGCTGCTTTTGGCCCATTAAACCTGATTTGTTTTGTGGTACAGACAGTTAATAGTTAAGTGTTGGAGTTTTCTCTGTAGCTAAACATTTGTTTAAGCCACTTGTATTTGTTTTGTGCTGATTTGTTGCAACATCCTTGTGGGAAAGGGAGATGGAGGAATTGTACTTTGGCTGGCACTAGGAGAGTGAGTTCTGATTTCATGGAGTGTTTAAAAACAGCGAGTGTGCAAAATCCTCCTGCTGTCGTTTAATTATGAAATGTGCAGAGTTTACCAGAGGAGAGAGAATTTAGAGTTCTTTATGTATGGAAAACCAGTGAGGGGCAAAAGTGGAAAATGGTTGAAGACACCCAAATGCTGCTCCAGAAAACTGTTCCATATTCTGAGGTTTTCTGGGGAATTCTGCACTTAAAGACCCTGAGCCTGAACTTGCAGCAGAGCCGTGTCTGTGCTCAAAGGAACCACAGCTTTAATGCTGAATAATCCATAATGAGGTGAAACACTTGGGGCTTGGGAAGTGCAGAGGCAGTGCTGGAGGTTTGGGAGTGGGAGCAGCCAGGCTGAGCCTGGCTGTGCATGGTGGGGCTCAGCCTGGCCTGATCTGCCACCTTCAGTCACTCCTGGCCTTGTGTCTCAGTTCACTTTGTTTGCCTGGGGTCAGATCAGTCTGTTCCTTGGCCTTGCCTTATTTCTCCAGCTCCATTTCCAGTGCCCTGTGCCAGTGCTGCAGGCCCAGACGAAGGAAAAATTCCTCTTTGGGTTCTTCTGGCTCTTCCGCCACCCCTGGGTTTTGGGATTTTTATTTTTAGGTATTTGAGATCTTGAGGGTTTTTTTCCCCCTCCTGGGTATCTTTTGGGCAGCAATCTTAAAGTTTCCTGCATTTGCCAACACTTGAGTGAAGGTTAAACCATAACAGAAAGAATCAATGGAGGTCGGCACGACAAATATCTTTGTTCCTGATAATTGTACGTAGGAAACAGGAGTTGTGGTGCTCGCTGACCTCCTGCTTTGCTGCTCAGCTGCAGCTGGGTGCTTCAGGTGTGGTTCCCCAGCGCGGGGGTCCCACATCTCCTGCTCTGTGTGTGCAGGGTGAAGCCCCATTTCCGCTCCTCCAGCAGCTCCGAGCACCCGGAGGGGCCGCCCGGAGCCGGGGCCCTGCCCATGGGGGACCTGAGCAGGACCAGCTCCAGGAACTTCCTCATGGAGAGACACAGCAGCTCCTTAACTGGGCACCAAGACCCAGGGTATTCCCAGAAGGATTCTCCCACGGCACAGCTGGAGCAGAACGGCGATTACGGCGTGGGCAGGGGCAGGTAAAGGGCTGTGTTCCTGTGTTTGCTGTCACACAGCAGCTGGGGCTTGCCCTGTGTGAGCCAAAGGTGTCAAACATCAGCACAAAATGTGTTTCTGTAAGGAGCAGCCATGAGAAAACTGATGCTGAAGTAAATCAGGAGCAGTAAATGCTGACCCGGGAGCAGGAGTGGTTCCAGCTTCTCTCTGACAAACAGCTGGCAGTAAGACAGTGAGGTGTCTTTATTTTAAAGTAACTGATTTGTCCTCAAGATTAAAACAGATGGTGAAGTAAAGTTGGCATCTGTATTGCTGTAAATAATAAGTGAATCCTCAGCTGGGAATTTGCTGCTCCTCAGTGTTTTAAGATTAACTGGTTTTATCTTTTTTTTTTTTTAATTCAGGGTTTAGATACTTGAAAAGGCAGAGCAGAGAGAAATCAGACTAATAAGTTTATTACTATAAAATAATTGTCCCTGTGCTTGGTCAGATGCTCATCCAGGGGGCTGAGAAAGAGAGGTTGCTCCCATATTGGCTCTGTTCCAGCTTCTTCCAAAGCTGAAATTTTGACTCCTCCAGAGGAGGGAGAACATCCCAGAGCTGTGTGTGGGGAAGGCTCAGCAGGCAGCTGTGGATGCCCTGGTGCAGAGCTGAGCCCAGCTGAGCTGGGTGGATGCACTGACTGCTGTTCTTGTCTTTAAAGGAGGAACGTGTTCAGAGGTCGGAGGAGACGCGAGGACGAGCGGGTTTCTGTAAGTTCTGCTTCTCTTTTTGCAGGGAGTCACACCAAGTGCACAGTGTTTGCCTTCCAGTTATTGAAGGAATGGCAGAGTTCTTAAATCCTCACATTACATTGGGGGTTTACAGTTTTTCTGGGAAGTTCCCTGAAAACTTTCTCAGGGCTTTCACTGCTCGGTGTTCCAACTCCAGTAACTTGTGTTTTCCCTCCTCAGAGACCTCAGCCTTCAGCAGAAACAAAGACTCAGACACCAAAGTTTGACTTGCTTGCATCCAACTTCCCACCTTTGCCTGGCAGCACAGCAAAAATTCTGGGAGAGCCTGTGCTGGAGAGCAGGATGTCTGACATCGTTAAAGGAGTCTGCAAAGAGAAGGTGCCTGCTCTTGTCTCTGTACGCCCATGGGAGTGTCTGGGTGCTCCCTTTTCCCCTTTGTTAGAGTCACATATTCCAGTGCTTCAATCCCAGATTTCATACTGGTTTGTTCATAAAATAGTGCATTTTTCCAGGTTTTTTTGTGGGAATGCAGCTAGGGCTCATGCAGTTATGCTGTTGTAAACTCAGTGATGTTGAGGAATAAAGCAGGCGAAGGAGGAATGTTGGCTGCTGGACTAGGAACAGTTTGGTGGAGTGTGGGCAGGGGATCTTTCCAAATGAGTTGGTTCTTTGAGCTGGTGGGACTGAGCACTGATATTCTGGGTGATGCAGCCTTAGTCCTGGTTTTAGTCCTGGTTTTAGTCCTGGTTTTACCCCCTGCTTGTTTTGCCCATATAAAGAGGTCTTGCTTTAGAGGTGATGGTTCAGAAAAATTATAATTCCTGTCCTCAGGACTTGAGCAGCCTTTGGGACAACCCCACTTCTCAGAAGCCTTGCAATGCTATATTGTGGAGTGATTTGAGCATCATTCTGTATTTTCCAACTTGTGCTCTGTGTGCAGGAAAGCAAAGACTCCCTGTCCCCCTGCCCGGCTCCGGCTGCGGACGAACAAACGCCGAGCGCTGCCCAAGCGCCCGTGCCCAGCGTGAGCTCCCCGAGCCAGAGCGAGCCTGTGGTGCTGAGGTAGGCACAGAACACGGACACACCTTGGAATTGGGGAGTGTCCTGAGCTGGGAGGGACCCACAGAGATCACCCAGTGCAACCCCTGGCCCTGCACAGACACCCCAATAATCCCAGCGTGGGCATCCCTGGGAGCGGTGTCCAAACCTTCCTGGAGCTCTGGCAGCCTCGGGGCTGGGACCATTCCCTGGGGAGCCTGTCCAGAGCCTGAGCCCCCTCTCTGGGGAAGAACCTTTCCCTGATATCCAGCTTAACTCTCCCCTGGCCCAGCTCCAGCTGTCCCCTCGTATCCTGTCACTGTCACAGGGAGCAGAGATCAGGGATGGAGCTGCAGCCCCCATTGAGTGTCCCCTCAGCCTCTTCTCCAGCTGAACAGACCCAGTGCCCTCAGCTGCTCCTCCAGAGCCTTCCCCATCCCCTTCTCCCTCCTCTGGACCCTCTCCAACACCTTTAGATCTTCTTTATATTGTGGTGCCCAGACTTCTCCCAGGACTGGAGGTGAGGCCACCCCGGTGCAGAAGAGTGGGACAGTCCCCTCCCTCACCTGTCCAGCAGTGCTGGACCTGATGCCCCCAGAACATGGTGATCCTTTGGGCTGCCAAGGAGCTGCTGACTCATTTGCATGTTCTAGCAGAGTCTTTCACCAGTGTCTGGCAGTAATGTTGGGTGGTATCTTCTCCAGAGGCCACCAGATGGAAAGAACAGATCATGGTGGGAACGTCTGTGCTGTTCTGTTCAGCACTTGTGACTTCAGAGAAAGGAAATTAATCTCTGGAACATGAGTGTCAGTAGCTTTTAACTGGAATTGTTGTTGGTTTATCAGCACGGTTCAGCCAGAGAGCAAACCAGAAGAAGTGTCTGCTCCCAAGGACGTGGCCAGCCCGGCTTCCCCGCCGGCTTCTGCCTGTCCTGTCAGTGCTGCAAAGCCACCCAGGACAAACACCTGCTCACCTTCTGCTCAAGCAAGTGCAGCTCCTGCTCTGTCCACACAGGTAAGGCCCAGAGCAGGGAGTGGGAATCACAGTGGGAGTAACAATGGGAATGACACAGGGAATGACACAGGGAATGACACAGGGAATGACAATGGGAATTGCAGTATTCAACGCAGGGTCAGGGACTTCTCTGACGAGATTGTGATGTTGTACGGAGTTCTTTGTTAGACAGAGACTGAGACTGCTCCAGATCACTCTGGGACTGCTGCTGAGACTGCTCCTATGGCTGCTGCTGTGGCTACTGCCATGGCTACTGCCCACTACTGCACAGTGAAAATTCTCTTTATAGTATCCCACACCCAGGATGTGCCATCGTATAAACAAGATAAACAATCCCCTAGAAGGTCACAACCTACAATATTTTCACACAATAGGTGCAGAAGGCCACAAAGCCATGATCCTCTTTCCCGTGCCCATCCCTGGTGACCTGGATGTGATTTCTGGTCACCTCTGGGCCTAGGGAAGAGGCTCAGCTCTGGGCCTTCCAGGCCTGCTTTTCTGGGACACATACAGTGTAACCCAACAGGGAATGACACAGGGAATGACACAGGGAATGACACAGGGAATGACACAGGGATGTGCTGATGGTGCACCTGGGAGCTTCCCTCCGCTCGCTTTTCACGTTGTTGCTTTGTACCTTGACTTCTTACCTGGGAGGTGCTTGTGGTGCTTTAAACCTCACTCTCCTTGCTCCCAAAGGAGCCTCGCAAGCTCAGCTACGCCGAAGTTTGCCAGAAACCCCCAAAGGAGCCACCCCCTGCAGCCCCCGTGCAGCCTCTGAGGGAGCACCGCGCCAACATCGTCCCCCCCGCCAAGAACGAAGAGAACGGTACGGCGGACAAGGCTCCGGAGAAGGCTCCTCACGAGAGGCCCGAAGGGAGAATGAAGGATTACTCCGGGTTCCGTGGCAGTGGAGCTCCCAGGGGAGCTGCTGGCAAAATCAGGGAACAGAGGCGCCAGTTTGGACGCAGATCTTCGCCTCAGGGAGCGCCGCGCCGCCTCGGCAAGGAGCAGTACGTGCCACCCCGCTCACCAAAGTAACGCTGGGCCAGCCAATGATTCTCTGGTAAACTTGAGCTGTGGACTAAAAGAGCAGCAGAGAGAGAGAGAGAGACTGAGGAGGGAAGGATTCGGGAAAGGGGAGCGCTGAACTGGAGCGGTGGATTGCGCGTGGAGAAGTTGCGGAGGGTCCCAAAATTCATCTCTTAACAAAAAAAAAGTGATTTCACAAAAATGCTGGAGGATTCCAATCACTATAAATATAGAGATTATAATTTTTGTAATTTTTTTTTTTTTTTTTTTGGTTTTTAATTTGCAGAGGGTTTTCCTGCTTGAAATCAGCTTTGGGGTTGTGAAAGTAGCGTTTTGACAAAGTGAAAGGATGAGAGTTGACAAATTAACCTGTCCCTCGCTGTAGGAGAGGAGGAAAAGGATAAGAGAATATTATTTTTGAAAAATGAGCATTTCTGTAAAATTAGAACTTTTTTTAACCTATTTAACGTTTGGCTTGTGGGCTGGTGTGTCTGCCATGGATGGCCTGGCATTGCAGAGGCCTCTGCAGCAGCACCGAACTGTTGTCATCACTTAGTCACTGATGATGAAAACTGAATGTACTACTGTAGTAAAACCATGTGTTGCCAGCTTGAAGTAGAGTCTCTTGACCTTACTAACCTTTCAAAGTGCAAGCTTTTTAAGGTATAATTTTTGCAGGATACTGGATTGTAGACGAGAGTGCGTGGACAGCAGAAATTGTCTCGTAGATGCAGTGGAAGGAGGCAAAGGGAGCATGTGAGAATCTTTAATTTGCCCTTTTCCCTTGCCTCCTTTTGAGGGCAACTCCTTAGGTTTGGGGTTTTGTTTGTTTGCTTTTTCCCCTCTCTTGTTACTTTCTCTGAGTTCTTTATTACAGACTTTAGTGCATTTTTCTTGGTGTGTTTTTCCTGAGGCAGCCCCAGGGTGGCTGCACAGCACCTGGTGTTACCTGCACGGGTAAAGAGCCTGGAATTCCAGCTGCAGATGTGGAATTCTGCCTTGCAGGTGGGAACTCTGGGCACTCACTGTCATCTCTGGATGCCCGGGTTTTCTCTGTGCTGACTCTGGAATGGGCTGTTGGCTGCTGTATTGCCAGAAATCAGGGTTTAGGCTCCTGGGAACTCTTTGTTTACAGCTGATCTCATAGCAACTGACTCCTTTTGAACTGTCTAAAGTGGAACTAAAGGTGCAGAGTTAAAGAAATCCCCTGGTGTTTCAGAGAAGCTGCTGGAGAGGTGGCTCCTTGCCAGCTGTGTGCTGACTGAATTTGCAACACTATTGTGCAGTAAGTGGTTAAGTTTCAGGGTGATTAACGACAGAAATAGGAACATTCAGCGCGTTAATCTGCCAAAATCAGCATACCAGGGTTCAAAGTTCTGTATAAAGCGTTAGGGCAAAGTAGCTTCCAGCAGCAAGAATCACATCTTTATTTTTTCCTCTTTTTTTTTCTGGTTTTTTTTTCTTTTTTTTGGTTTTTTTTCTTTTTTTTAGTGACTAGCAAGTGTACAAATTTAAAAGTTGTAAGTTGTGAACACTGGAAAAACTCAAATTGTGATATATTCCGTAACCATCTTAGTAATATATGCTCGTGTTGCCATAGAATGAATGTAAGTGGCAGTTAAAATAACTGTGAAATTCTTCATCTTCTGATTTCTTAGCCAGATAAACCCTTGGCGACTTGGGGCCTCAGTAGGAATTCTCTTATCAACTGCTTGGAGAACACTCATATCTATTTTTATAAATATATATATAAAAGCCAGAGTTGTCATTTCTCTAACTTATTATTCAGCTTGGCAATTGCTTTGAGTTGATTCATAACACAATATAATGTATTTATGCAGTTAATTGTTCATTTCTGAGCATGTTAGAGAGAGAGAGAGAGAGAGAGAGTCAGAGAATCACAGAATGGGCTGAGTTGGAAGGGACCCATCAGGATCGTGGATTCCAACTCCTGGCCCTGCACAGACACCCCAACAATCCCACCCTGTGCCTGACAGCGTTGTCTGAATGCTTCTTAAAATCAGACAGGTTTGGAGCTGTGAGCTTTTCCTGATTTCCCACCTCATCTTCCCCTGACTCAGCCTCCTGCCATTTCCTCGGCTCCTCAAGTATGTATCCATATATATATTTATATATATAGAT
The DNA here is from genome assembly GCA_034509425.1 of Eopsaltria australis. Lineage (NCBI taxonomy): Eukaryota > Metazoa > Chordata > Aves > Passeriformes > Petroicidae > Eopsaltria > Eopsaltria australis. The sequence continues at coordinate 220,274 of JAVTVJ010001406.1, forward strand.
ATATATATATAAACCCCAAAAATCACTCTTCACTTTGAAACTACCTGTACTGGGTTTGGGAGGTTTTTTTTAATTTAGTAAAAAAAATCGTTGATCACATCCACAGTTTAGGGATTCTTACAGAGCCTTCTCCTTTTATTTTCATGCTACTCTTGTTGGAATGATAGGGAAGTTTAAATACTCAGTGTCAAAGTCCTGAAATGCAAAGTTTGAATTCGTTTGAAAGGCTCTAAACAATTCCTGCAGCCAAACTGGAGCAGAACAAACCTGTGGGATGGTCACGGGAGTTTAGGGGAGATGTTCTGGGATGTTGAGGAAGCTTTGGGATGCTGACAGCTCTTGGCTGTTTGGAGGAGGAATTGTGAGGAAATTGTGAGGTGCAGGTGTTGCTCAGAATTCCCTGATCCAGTGGCAGTGGCTGAGTGGTGGAATGGAACTTGGATCAGATGTGGGAAAACCCAACCAGCTGTGGCTCCATCCTCCCTGCAGGGTGGTGGGAAAGGGATGCTCTGGGAGTCCTGGGGGTGTTTCCAGCAGCAGCTCCTGTGCAGTGAGTGTAGGTCAGGCTGGAAGTGTTGGCTTTTCCCAAATATCCAAACCCCCCTCAGCTTGGGGCTCTTGGAATGATTTATTTCACACCTGCATGCGAGGATTTCACGTGAGCGTTCCCCTTCCACCATTCCCAGCTGTGGTTTGGGGTTTTTGTTCTGGTTTTTTCTTTTCCTTTCTGTTCTTTTCTGTGCAGGGGGAAATTCCCAATTGGATACAGAGGCTGTGAAACTGCAGTGGGGTGGGAGTTCTCCTTGGCATTGGAACCTGGCAGGGACTTGCTTTGCCTTCTCCTCCCCGTGCTGGGCTGGGGAAGGGTCTTGTGTCCATCCCCACCAGTTGATTTGTTGGGCAGACTGGGGAAACTGGGGCAGAGGGATGGTTTGGAGGCAGATCCGCTGCTGGGGCAGCTCCTGGATTTCCTGGGAGCTGGATTTCTGTGTCAGCAGTGCCACAACTGTCCCTGTCACCGGGCTCCAGGTGCTCTCCAAGTGACCACAGCTCTCCATGGTTCCCTCTGGGTGCACCCTCATGGGATGGAAATCCTCCTGCTCTGCTGATGTTAAATACCAGGAGGTGCAAATCACACGTAACTTTCAGTTTTAGGAGCTGTGACTTGTTTTCAGAGCTGTTGACTTCTTTTAGGGACAGAAAAACACTTCCCAGTTCAGTTCTTTTCCAAATTGCTGCGTGTGGAAAAGATTGGGGCACTCTTGTCGTGCTTCTGCTGGGGAGTGAAAAGAAGAAACTCTTTGCATGTGATAGTAAAATTAAAAGTGCAAAAAAAAAGTTTTGTTTCTTTTGATTTCTAACATTAAGTTAGTTTTATAGTATCTTACATTCCTGCTCTTGTTGTTCTGTTGTTTTGTTTTGTTTTGTTTTGTTTTTAATTAGCCTGGCACAGTTATGATGGTGCAGTTTTAGCTGTAGGTTTAAAAAAAAAAAAAACAAAAAAACCCACCAAAAAAACCAACAAAAAAAAAAAAAAAATGTAACCCACTATTAACCAGAAGAGAAAAGATGATACTGTGGCAGATCAGTAGCAAATAAGTGACTTAATCAATGCTTTACTGTAGTTAAATAGCTATGGCCTTACTACTTTGTCGATATCAGCTTAATTGTCTTGAAACTGTCTGCGATTTTTACTGTTCCCAGGTCGAGTTCACCTGGGCTGAGATAACCTGGTGATGTACAGATGATATTTTAAATTTGTAAAATGCACCCATTGTATTACAGACGATGCAACAGAAATGCACTTCGGGGGGAAAAAAACGGCTTCTGATGAGGTTTTGTTTTTTTTTTTTGTAAATCCTTGATTACTACAGATATGCAATAGAGGTGTTGTTTTTTTTTCTTCTTTTCGTTTCTAATTTTGATATTTCCTTCTGAAACGTTAAGGTTGTTGCCATTAATCGGAATGATTTATCATGCTCTTCTTTGCGTGTATATATTCCATATAGTCTGAGCTTCCTTTTAGGATGGTACATAATTTTTTTTGGGTTGTTGTAGTGTTTTAGTTGGCTCTTCTCTTCAGTGCCTTTAGCGTAGGCACTTCAAGAGGTATCATTGAGTCTGTTTTTAATGTACAGTTGGGAGGACTTGAAATGGAGTTAAAGCAACTTATTTCTGAAAAAAAAAAAAAAAAAAACAAGAAAAAAATCCATCTGCAAACTTTAACCTGTAACAACTTTAAAATTTTATATTTAAGAACCAGATGTTTATTTTTATGGAACTTCAGTTATGGATACAGTTTCCAAAAAAAAAAAGGAAAAAAAAAAAGAAATGCAACTTCAAATGTAAAACAGACTGTGCATAAAATGGGTTTTGTTCTAATTTTTATAGAATACAAAATATTCAGATAATATATTGAGCTCGAGTTACTACAGACACATTGTTCCTCCCGGATGAATCCAGCTTCCCCTTGGCATTGATGATCTCTCTTCAAAGTGGTAGGAAAGGAGAGAAAAAAAAAGCGACTTATCTGGCTTTTTAGACTGTCTGTTCTGGTTTCTTCCTGTTGTCAAAATGTCCAAAACAAAATCTGTGTAAAGTAGGTTCATGCTTTAAGTGTTCAAATGATAATACATGTATTTGTATTTGTTTTTGACATTGCCAAGGTGCTATGGGAAATTGAAATAACAGTTAGAAAAATAAAGCTGATTTAAAAGAGAAAAAAACCCACCAAAAACAAACAAAAAAAAACAAAACAAAAAAAAGAAAACAAACCAAAAAAAAAAAAAGAAAAAAAAACCTTTAAAACACAACTCCCTGAACTCTTCCTTGTGTTTGTGGAGGGTGAAATGGTTTTAGTGGACTGAGATTGGGGGTGGGTGGAGGATCCCACTCAGGGCTTTGGGATGCAATTCCAGACTGGGTCGGGCTGGAGGGGACACGGTGGGACCCAGCAGGGCCATCCCAGGGCACAGGATTGTGTCCAGAGGATTCTGGAATATGGCAGGGAGGGAGACATGGCACCCACTGGGATTCCAGTGCTCCCAGCAAAAACTCTTCCTGATGTTCGGGTGGGATTTCCTGGGTGTTGGTTCCTCCCCGGTGCTGCTCCAGCCTCTGCTCCATCGGAACCCCCCTGGAGATATTTGTACACTTGGACGAGGTCCCGTCTGAGCTGTCGCCTCTGGACACCGGACACCCCCAGGTCGCTCAGCCTTTCCCCGTTCATTTCCCGTCCCTTCATCGTCGCCTCCGCGGGAGCCGCTCCGGGTCCTGGCCTGAGGAGCCCAGAACCAAAGGACAAAGGCTTCACCCGGACCCGGCTCCGGACTGGCCAAAGGCTTCACCCGGACCCGGCTCCGGAGTGGCCAAAGGCTTCACCCGGACCGGGCTCCGGAGCGGCCAAAGGCTTCACCCGGACCGGGCTCCGGACTGGCCAAAGGCTTCACCCGGACCCGGCTCCGGAGCGGCCAAAGGCTTCACCCGGACCCGGCTCCGGACTGGCCAAAGGCTTTACCCCGCTCGCTGCGGGAGGAGCCCGGGATGGGAACCGGACCTGGGAGCGGAACCGGACCCAGGGCCGAGAGTGGGGATCGGGAGCGGGCCCAGGCTCGGGATCAGAACCGGGAACGGGGATCGGGAGCGCGCCCAGGCCCGGGAGCAGACCCTGGATCGGGGATCGGGAGCAGACCCGGGAGCGGGAGCGCGCCCAGGCCTGGGAGCAGAGCCGGGAATCGAGGATCGGGAGCGCGCCCAGGCCCGGGAGCAGAGCCGGGAATCGAGGATCGGGAGCGCGCCCAGGCCCGGGAGCAGAGCCGGGAATCGAGGATCGGGAGCGCGCCCAGGCCCGGCAGCAGAGCCGAGAATCGAGGATCGGGAGCGCGCCCAGGCCCGGCAGCGCGGCCGCTGCAGCGCGGGGCGGGGCCGCGCGGGGGCGCAGCGGGGCCCCGGGGCGCGCGCGCCGCGCGGTCACGTGCCGGCGGCGCCGGGCTCAGCCATGGCGGAGGCTGCGGCCGCTCCCGCTCCCCCCGCGCCCCGCGGCCGCTGAGCCCCCGCCGGAGCCGCGCCCGGACCCCCGCCCGCACCCCCGCCCGCCGCCATGGCCGAGCCCGCGGCCGCCGCCGTGTCCTCGCTGCCCCGCGAGGTCCGCGAGCAGCTGGCCGAGCTGGAGCTGGAGCTCTCGGAAGGTGAGTGAGGAGCGCCGGGAGCCCGGCCCGGCCCGGCCCTGCCCGCGGGGGCCGCGGAGCGTCCGTGTGAGGGGGCCGGGGCTGCGATGAGGGGCCGGGAGCGGCGGGGCTGCGATGAACGAGGCTCCCGGGTCTGTGTGAGAGGAGCGGGGGAGGAAGGAAGGGCCCGGGCCGGGCTGGGGTTGTGTGTGAGCTGAAGGAGCGCTGGGAGCATCATCCGTGAGGGGAGACCCCCCCCGTGCGACCCCCGGCCGGGCCCTTCACCTGTCGGGGTGAGTGACCTGAGCCCCCCTCCTCCCTCGGGAGTGGTTTTATTTTTCCTTGTGGCCTCTTTTCCTCAGCTGCCGAGCTGAGGATGCGGAGTGCGAGTGAGAGACCCCGGGACAGCCGCTTCTGGGGCGGGGGAGTCGCAGGAACTTTGGGCACAATAATGAAGGCAAACCCTGTGTTCTTCCCACTTTCTGAATAAGTTCTTTTGCCATAATCGGCTCAGAGCATGCGCTTTTTTACTCGGATTTTTTTTTGTTGTTGTTGTTGTTGTTTCCTTTTTTGCATGGGTTTGCCTTTGTTCCCCAGCAGTTTAAAATGCTGCTCTCGCTACAGCTTTGTTGTGAATCTCCCTTGTGAAGCCGGAGGGCGAGGGATGAAGCTGAGGAGGAGGGGGAAGGTTGCAGAGCAGGTAGCTCAGATTTGCATAATTGGAATTTCCATCCCTCCGTCAGGGCACGGAACTTGATGCCAAAATCTGTGGCTTCTCAGGAGGGTTCACTGCGTGGCTGGAATACCCAGAGAATCCGAATATCCTGAGTTGCAAGGGACCCTACAAGGATTGTCGATGCCTCTCGTAGCATTAAAAATTAAGAAAAACCAAGTTGCAGGCACATCTTTCCTTGCTCTGTTTATCCCAGAGCCCACAGTGCATAAAAGAGACTTTTTGACTCTTTGGAGATGAGGAATTCACTGCCAGGGGTGAGCTGGGGGCTGTCAGCCCCCGCTGCCCACATTGGCACTCAGGGCTGTGCCAGCAGAAAAGGTCGTGGCACTGCTTTCCTAACACAGCTGGCTTGTGCCTAAACCCCTGATTTTGGCTGGTTGAGGGTTTTCTTAACTCCTTTTCAGATAAACTTTCTGCAGACATTTAACTAAAGTGATAAAACTTTATCTGGTGTTTGCTTTTGGGGCCTCCGTGATAACAAAGACTCGAGGAACAGCGGTGTTGCTCAAAACGTGACATTAAATAGGTTTTTAAAAGGATTTGTTGAACGTTTTGAGCATTATTTGGACTTTCTGAAGTTTGTTTCTTGTGGCACCGAAAGCCCATTACAGGTTTGACCCTGTGGTAGATTGAACTGCAAACTTAAAAAGAAATTAACTCTGCTGCTGTGACATCCCACTAATCTTTCACGAGCTGCTCCACCAGCTTCAACTCCGGTGCTGCAGAGCAAAGTTTGGTGGGTTATGCAAGTAATTCTCTGGATATTAAATCCACTGCCCCTTCGTGGGTTTAACACTTGGATTTCTTAATATGCACATCAAGGATTTGTTTGTGCAAATCACTTTTTCTGCCACAGGAACGGAACGTTGGGTGGCTGCGTCCCCGAGCTCTCGGGAACGTGTTTTAGGGGATGTTGCTGCTGAGATAACTGAGCTGCGGGAAGGGGGAGTGAGGTAATGTCATTGTGGAGTTCTTGAAAAATACGCCCTAGTTTGAGGCTTAAGCTGAGGGATTTTGAGGCCTGTGTGTGCATTGTTCAGCTGAATATAACCACGGGCTGTTGACAGTAAACAATATTGAATGGAAGCATTTTATTAAAAATGGCAGCAGGGCTCCATGTGCAACTGCTCAGTTGTTGCTCAGATAAGAACACTTGATCCTTTTTTTTTTTTTCCTCCCACCCCCTTGTTGCAGCTTCGTTTGTCTCTGGGCTGTGTGAATATTTCTGTGGGGTTTTTTTTGCGTAGGAACACCTCGTTTTTTGGGACAAGAGAGGAACTGCAGCTCCCAGGAGCAGCCCAGGCTCTCTCGATGGACAGAGTGGGGAGTACCTGGCTCAAACACTTGAGTTGAGTTTCATCCTGGCATTTGCTGCTGCAAAGCACCACAGAGCAGAGAATTTAGAACAAAACAGGGAGGGGGAAACGTAGTATTAAAACCTTATCTGGCGTTGTGGTTGTGAGAGGCGCTGCGTCAGCAAAGCAGGATGCAAAGTGGAGCAGGATTACTTTAATGTATGCTGGAAATAGAAATCAGAGTTTGCAAGTGATGATGAGCCATGAAGAGTTTCTTAAGGAACGATCTGTGCAGACAGAGCATCAGGACTAATTATACCTCTGGATTATTCCTCCCTGAGCCCTGTGGTCAGCGTGGAAGTAACAGTCACCCCATCCCCAAAGTCTGAGCAGAGTAGTGGGACGTGTGTCAGGTAACATTAATTAACATTAATTTTCATTAATTGCATCTTACTCTACGTCTCAGCCATGGATTTGAGACCAGCTCATTCATTTCTAAGTATGCATAAGAATCCATTGGCTTCTATCAATTTGAAGAATATTTAGACCTGAGTCTAAGCCTCCCGTTCCCTCCCAGAAGGGATCAGTGTTGATACCTCTGAGGCACAATGTTCAAGTAACAATAACTTTGTATCAGCTGAGAATTGGGTCATGGAGCTGTGGGAAACCTGGAACCTGCTCATTACTCATGTTTTCCTTCTTTTCTCACTTTTTTTGGGGATATTTTTCTTTCTGGTGCTTTTCTTCATCTGTCAGTAACACCCACATCGTGCATGGCTAATGATGGGAAGGGCTGCCTTTGTATTTACATCTGTTTCTGTTTGATGAGTGAAAGTGGCAGGGATATTAACTTTAAAGAAGACTTTTCCCCCCATTTTCACACGCCTGTGAGTGCTGGAGCTCAGTCTCACCTTTGGGTTGAGCTGCAGCTCTGAGCAGAGGTGACTTTGGATCCACCACTTGATGCTGTTCCTTAGAACGTTCTCAGTGTGTGCTGAAGGCTGCACAGAACGAGGTAAAAGTCTGAATTCATCCTGTATTCAGTGGAAAATGTTCATATTAAAGCACTTCACCACCGGGCTTGGGGAATATCTGGGTGTTTTTACACCTTGGGTGAGACTTTTCGGCAGCTCCTCTCACTTCAACCTCGTCCCAGCTGTTAATGGAGCTGGGAAACTCTGGAGTATCCAGACTCAAAGGCTCTAATTAAGCACGTTCAGAGGATTTGTTTCATCCAGGGCACACGTTACGTGACTCCTGTGCTGCCTGGTGGGGAAGTGCGTTCTCCTGGAGGTGAGGAGAGCTCTGCCTGTGACAGCAGGACAGCCCCACCGCAGGGTTAAACACCCACATAAAGAGCTTATTTGGCTGCTGGGCTTTGTGGAACTGCACTTTCTGCCTTGCCTGATGTTTCTGACTGGTAAAGGGGTGTGAGTGAGGAGAACTCCAGCTGGAGGTATCTGAATGTCCAGGGGAATTCCAGCTTGTAGTAGCCAGGAGCTCCTGTGAGCAGCTTGGACGTAATTCCTGCCACTTCTGGGTTCTGTGACAGGGTTACCACATCCTCCCTCCTGCTTCGTGGACAGAAGGAGCTGGTTTCTGTTTGCTTTCCTGGCTAAACACACATTTGCTGTCTGGTTTGTGATTCTGCCTGGGTGTTTCTATGAACGGCTCCGTGCACCTGGGTTTGTTCCTCTGAAAGCTGATTGTCTCTCGCTGGCAGAGCTGAGCCTCTGTCTTGCAGAGCAAAGATTTGTGTGAGGATTTTTCAGAAGCTGAGGAAACAGAAGGATGGTGGCATGTGTGGAAAAAGGAGTATCAGCAAAACGGTGGAAAACCCAGGGCTGAAGGCCAGCCAAATAGGATAGAAACCTTACTGGAAGAAAACACGTTGACTCAAGCAAGTGGGTAGAGTCTTTATTTTGTTTGGCTTGAAAATTTCTTCTGGAATCAGGGTATTTCTCTGATCTTTGAAAAAATGGTGTGTTTCAGGTTGCAATCTTTGATTGCCAGGCGCCTGTCAAAGTAGGTGAGGACCTTTTTTTTTTCTAGATTAGGCAGCTGAAGCAGAGAATTCAAATTACAGAGTCAAAGGAAGTAATTGTCTGAGTAGAGACTGGCTGTGTGGATTGTGCTGAGTGAGCAGAAAAGTTTCACTTCGCTTTCTTTTCCCCACTCAGAGAGGAACTGTGGGCAAAGCAGCGCAGAAAAGGTTGAAGAAGAGCTTTCTAAACACAAGCAAGTTGGATCTGATCAGCCTGTAGCTAACAGGACTTACAGGTGGTTTTTGTGCATTTATGCAGCATCTCACCCACAAGTCTTGCATTAGACAAAACCAGCACTGGGAAAGCTTTAATGTTGCTTCCTTAATTTACCTGCAGGACTGGCAGCAGATGGGTCCCAGATTTGGTGAGAAATCTGTGCAGGCTTTGACACAGTCTCTGTGTGCAGCCTGTGCAGGTACAGTTTTGAGAGCTTTGAAATGCCTAAAACCCTCCTGGAGCTGTCACGGGGAGCTCCAGGGATCATCCAGCCGTGGTTGGCCCTACAGAGATCCCAATGAACATCCCTCATCTGCTTTCACTGTGGATGAAATTGTATTTTTCTTTAGCTTCACAGCCCAGGAAAAAGTGATGTAAGCACAGAGCACATGGAATCCATGCAATGTCTGTGTCACAGGAAAAGGAAATCCAGCTCCAGGCGTGACCAAGAGGAGCAAAGTACCAGATCTGTCACCAGTGCAGCAAACAGAAGGTCCACAAGATGATCACAGATTTCTGCTCTGCAGATGGTCAGAGCAGAATGATTGCAGTGATTAATGGTTTGGAGAGAAGGGAGTGAAACACAAATACTGGGAGAAATATTTTGGCTACTGTGAGTGGGAGTTGGGTTTACTGTTGGTGCATGATTGAAGCGTGTAAACATGGGGAAGAGGAGGAAGGGTTTTGGAGCATCCAGACTGGAATCATAAAAAATAACCAGGAAGCTTAAAGAATGTGCATATTTTTGTGCTGTCCCTTTTATACTTAGGAAATGGGGAGCGAGTTTGGGGCTCTTTCTAAAAGCTGCAGCTCTGACCCTTTGCCTTGGGGAGAGGAGGAAATTAGAGGCTTTAAAGAGAGTCCTGCACCTCCTCCTCCTCCTCCTCCTCCCTGGTTGCTTCTGTGAAGCTTTGCTGGAGTTAGAACCAGTTTCCTCAGCTGGGTGGAGGGGACATCTGGTGGCAGTGATTCCCAGGTTGGATTTTATGCCTGTTAATACTTCCAGGTTGGGTGGCATTTGCCATTTCAGCTGGGAGTGTTCCCCAGACCCGCTGGCCTGGCGCAGCTGCGCCGAAGCCGCGTTTGGAGTTCGCTGCGGTGTCCTACATAACCCATCTCCAGTTTGCTATTTTAAATTCTCCAGCATGAAATATTGAGTAGGGAATGTGATGGGTGGCAGAGGAGCTGCACAGAGCTGCTGCTCTTCCCGACATTCAGCAAAGCAGGCAATCCTTGGAGCTCCACGGAGCAACCCCCGTGTTTCTGGTCCGTTGGCGATGTTGTGGAAAGGGTGACGGCTCCTTCCTGATTCCCCCTCTCTGATCAGTGTTTGTCATGAAGTTTTCTGCTCGCTGGATTTATCATGTTTATTCAGTGGCAAGTTTCAGGAGCCAAAGAGTGAACTCATGGTGAGCATTCCCCAGGGATGGGCAGAAGCTGGAGAGTTCCTGTTTGCATTTCTTTCAAATACAATGTGCAGATAATTTCTTCGGGTGGTTTTCTTTAAACCGCGTGGCTCGGTTATAAAAAGCATTTCCTGAATCTCTCGGCGAGTTGCTTTTTTGGACATTGGATTCATTGAGAAAGGAATTGAAGCATTTCTCTCTGTTGAGGCTGATTCAATCCAAAATTTTTTTGGAGAGCTTGTGAAATCAGGGAAGAGTCATCAGGCCAGGATGTCTCGTTCTGTTAATTAGAATGGAACACTCTTCCATTTGCACCATGTGTGAGGAAACAGTGATTTATAGCTAACGGATGCTCTGCAGGCAGCAGCATTCCATCTGCTACACGAATTTTCCCATTGCATTTCTTGGGAGAAGCCTTCTCACCTGCATTTCTCATCTTGAATCATCTACTGGGTTCTTCCTCTCTCCTGATACTTGGATGTTAAAATGCCTGCTTCCATCAGTTTGTGTTCTTTTCGAACTTCAAAGCCCAGAGTTTGTGAAACACCACTTGAAGTAAACACAGGCGGGACGTGAGTTTAAGTTACACTGAGTTTATACCAAAGATAGTCATGGAATAGTAACATAACTTTCCTTGCTGTGAGCAAACACCTTGTTTTATTTAGTGTAACTTCAGCTGATAAAAAGAAAAAGGAAAGAAAAAAAAAAGCTTAAAGTTTCAGCACTTCTCTGCCAACATAAACCCTTCCTAATTCTTGTTGACTTGAGAATTGCTGATGCAAACTAGGTCTTCCTGGCCTCTGAATTCCACAGGGATGGGAGCCCACAGAGCCTACAGGGCATCATCCATTAATACATTTTGTGCACCCAGGATTTCCAGTTCCTGCCTGAGTGCTCAGCCACGGAGCCTCTCGGAATTGTTCCCCAGCAGTCAGTCAGTCAGGCAACCTGCTTTCACCAGCCCCATGTCCCTAGGGAGCAAAAACAACCAGGAGAATTGTATCCCTGCCTGATATAAAATTAGGTCTTCTGTAATCTCCCTCGGAACAGCCGGATGGCTGGCTGCCTTCAAAAACATATGTTTTAATGCAGGAATAATGCATTCCATTTAGGATGGCTGTAGCCGTGGGAGCTGGGTGACTGAGTGCATGGAGAGCTCCCATTTTGCCTCTGGGATCAGGACTAATGTCAACCATCAGGTCTAAAGTGCAGCAGTGGAAAAGAATTGTTGTTTGGGATGTTTTCCCTGCCTTTTGCTCTTAGGAGGGATGTCGTTCCTAAAGGAGTTGGGCAAGTGGGGCTTTTATTGGAGATAAAGCCTAAACTGCAAAGATGAGTCAGTGTTTGTATTCCTGGGTTTTAGCTCACTGCATTAAGAAATTTGGGAATAGCAGCACTGGTGTTCCTCTGGTAGAGATTTATAATTCATTTCTCTGGGAGTAGCACAGGTAACTTTTGGAGGAAATTCTGCTTTTATCCCCCTCCCTCCTGCACAGAGGGGAACACCCAACGCCGTGTGTGTAGGACATGGGAGATGTTGGAGGTGCTAGGTTTGGAATGTACAAGCAAAGGAAGTTCTGATGGGACACTTGGTTGACCATAAATTGGAAGGATGTGATCAAAGTGGGAATGACACAGCAGGAAAGGTCGAGGGCTGAGAGATTTGTCCCTGTGTGGGATTCCAGACAGGGCTGTCAGGTGAGGACGTGCTTGAAGGAGGTTTTGTGTTTCCTGTTGTCCCACCCTCACCTTTAATGCATCACCTCTTCATTTTGGGTGCTAATTAACCTACCAGGAGCCATTTCAGTTTGAAGCACCTTTGCTGGAGATGCTGTCATTTGCTCCCTGAAAGCAGCAGCAGCTTGTGACCATCAGGGATGGCCTGATCCAGCTGCTGGTGTTTGCATCTCTATCCTCAACTTTCTCTTTAACTTGAAGTGTCCAGAAGTGTCTCTGGAAACAGATCCCAGAGAGGAGCTGACCAGCCAAAAGAAACCCTGAGGAGAGGCAGGAGGCTTTGAAGTTTTGTGCTCCCTTTCTAGCAGGAGGTGAGAGCAGAGTTAACCAAGTTGTCCAAGGTCACTCTGGGCCGTGCCTGCTCTGACATCCCTGCTCACAATGTGCATTGTCACTGGGCTGAGGACAAGGAGAGCTCCTCCAAGGAGCTGGGAAGTGACATGGCAAATTCCAGGCTGTGATTATTCACCCTGTGATGGAGAGTGGAGTCAGGTGATCAGAGCAGGAGATAAAAGTCCCTGATCCTCGCTGGTTCTGCTGGAGAATAAACAGATCTGCAGTTATTAAACTGTGCTGCCTTTTTTTTTTTCCCCTTAATTGAATACAAGCGGAAAATGCCTATTAAAGGTGTTCCATTTCTGGCATTCAGGAGATTGCTGCCTGTCCCGTGGGGTGCTTGGAGCAAGGTCCTGATGGCATTTACGGGGCTGCTCGTGCTGTGTGATGAGGAAGGGGAGAAGTTCACCTCAGAGAGAGCTCTGTGCTGCATCTCCAGGCTGGAGAAGAGCAGCTCCTCTGTTCTGTGGTGTGTCCTCAGGAGCTGATCCCAGGTTCCATAATAAAGCCTTTGGCTCAGGCTGCTCTCACCTCTTGGGCTGGTCCTGGTGTGTGATGAAGAAGGGGAGAAGTTCACTCTGTGCTGCATCTCCAGGCTGGAGAAGAGCAGCTCCTCTGTTCTGTGGTGTGTCCTCAGGAGCTGATCCCAGGTTTCATAACAGAGCCCTTGGCTCAGGCTGCTCTCACCTCTTGGCACCTCTCTCTTTCCATCTCAGGAGCTCAGGTGCCGCGGCTCCGCCGAAAGCCGTGAACTTTGGCAAACTGGAGAGGGCACAGGATGAAACCTTTAGGAATCCAAGCTGTGTTTCTTAAGAAAATACCAAACCTTTGACTGCATTTGCTTTTCATGAGCAGCGAAAGGGTTTGTAGGTAACCAAATTATAAATTATTTTGGGAGTTTTTTTAGGCTTTTGTGTCGATCCCGACAAAATCCTGAACACGAGACTGAAGCCCCTTGTGTTCCAAAAAGGAGATCTCCAAGTGACCCAAGTGCTCGTGTCAATGGTTTTTTTTTGAGACTGAGACCTGTGTTTATTCTTAGGGCAGAAACTTTAAGTGATCCCTTGTGGATTAAAAAAAGAACAATTCTTATTGTAACTGGAACGAAAACCTCCATTCTTACGCAGTTTAGGGTTGGAAGTTGCCTCGGTGAAAAGGGGGAAGTATTGTTATTTCCAGTTCCCAGGCAGGAAGGGGGTGAGGTGAGCAGCTGGGACACAGAGCAGGGGACATCAGGTCCTCTGTGGCTGAGGGGACATTGTCACTCTGTCACTCACACTGTGACATTTCTCATTACCGGTCAGTGGATGTCTCTCATGTTCAGGAAGTTTTTCCATGCTGGTGATGGTCAGGTTTGGTTGAATGTGATATAACCCTACTGTATTTATGGGATTCCTCCTCTCTGCTTTAAATTTTCAAGTCCTCCTTGAAAATGTCCTGATTTTAAAAAGTCGTGTGGTGCAAAAAGAAGTCAATTACTGAGTCCCAAATAGGGAGAATTGTGGATGAAGGCGAAGCAAATGAGTCAGATATAAATAATCCTATGATGTCTTGGCTGCAGCCACACCTAGAAACCTTGAGCAAACATTTCTGTGGAGTTATTCCTGTGTTTGATACACTTTACTTGTTAAGTCCTGTTTTAAAATTGCAGCATGTAAAAATTGTGTCATTTGCCGTTAGTGTGAAGGACTTGGGAACATTGCTTTAGTCATTTTGACCAGAAGCACAGAGACCTGAGTTAATTTGCTCTCACAGTTCCCAAAAATCAGAAAAATCTATAACCCTGGAGCTGGTGTTGCCTTGGAAGGCTTTCAAGGCAGTTCTTTTTGCAGTAGGCCTTCAGCAAAAAAAAAATCTCTGGCGAGAAGAGCAAACAGGAAGCTGTAATTACCCTTTGCCTTTTGTGTATCAAATTCTTGCTCATTGGACAGACCTTTGGTAAAACACTTTCAGGAGCAGCTGCTCGTAGCGTGGAAGCTGTCAGGAAAAGCATTTGGATCCTGCAGAGTCATCCCTGATGTTCCTGTGATTCCTGTCCTGTGTTTTAGGGGGGAATTACTCACCTCATGGTGTGGGTCTCCTCTCTTTCATGGTGGATAAGCTGATTTTTAATAAATCTGAACAAAGGCGTTCTTCCAGGTGTGACTTCTAAGAAAAAAAGAGAATTTAGACCTTTCTCCTCCTCTCTAATTCCAATTCCAGCTCCTTACTGGAGGGGCTGAAATCTCCCTTGTTACCTGTGGCTGCTGCTGACTCCGAGGGGTTGGTGCCAGAGGTCAAGATTTGGATTTTGGTTCTTGTCCAGACATGTCCTTTGTACTATTCTCCTGTACTGCCTGCTCTCCTTTGGGCTTTGTCCTGGGAAATGAGATCCTCTGGCTCGAGGGATTGCAGAGATTTGTCCTACACACGATTCCCTGCTGGGATCCTTCCCTGCAGGAATCCCATTCCCGTAGGGATCCTCCTCAGCTCATGGTGTTCACTTCCCCATGGGATGTGAAGGTGATTCCTGGTGCTGAACCCAATGGGAAAAATGGAAATCAAGGTTCGTGTACTGGCAGCTCTCAGAGATGTATTTATGGACTCATTGACGTTCTCTCTTTCTCGCCTCCCAGATATTTAATTGGATTCAGCAAAGCACGAGGGAGGGAGACACAAAATAAGGGGGTGATGATCACAGAATTTCTCCAGGATGCCAGAACTTGGCCTCTTCTCCTAGAAAAGTAATTATTGTGTGTGTTCTCTTGTTTAAAATGACAGACCAAGTGAAATGGTGTGAACACAGAGGTGTTGCACGGCACTGCAGGCTCCTCTTCCAGCAGAGACACAAGGATTTGGGCAGAAGGATAAAAGGAGAGAGTTGGCTGGAGAACTGGAGAAGGAGACAATAATCTTCTCTATTTTCCTGAGTTTGGCTTCAGGTTCTGGAGGATCTGACCCTGGGAGTGTGTGCGTGGCTTTCTGGTGCTCCCACCCTGCAAAGTGACAACCTTGGGGCTCTGCTGGCCCAGCTGCTCCTGGGTTTGTTGGATGCAGGACCTCACAAAGAAATTCACAATATTGCAGTGGAATCCTTGACACCGTGAAAGGAGCCTGTAAAACAGTCCAAGAAAGGAAGAAGGAGAGGAACTAGCGAAGTAGAGAGACCTGGGAAATGTCAGAGCTGGTTTTTCTGTGATTCTGCTGTCAGGAAGAGCTATTTCAGAATAGTTTTCTGTGGGTGAAGTGTGACAAGAAGTCCCCAAGAGGTACTGTCACATCGGGGTAAGCTTGGATTGTTTCCACCATTCAAAGAGCTCCTTTGAAGCTGTTCCATGGGTTCCTGGTTGAAAGGTGCATTTCTGCTCCTTCAGCACATTCTGCCTCGAGCACTCGCAGACAGATCCGTGTCTTAACTCACTAAACCAGTTAATGGTGGAGCTCTGAGCACGTTGTCTGCCGTCTCCTGTGACATTGTGTTGGGCACGTCAACGAAAAGAACTGTGCTGGCTGTTCCAGGGAGTTCCCTCGCCGAGGGGAAAAGCTGACTTGGGTTTCCTGTGCTGTCCTTTCCCTCTGATTGTGCAGGGTGAGAATTCAGAGCCGCCCCGCATTATCTGGGGATGGAAACACATCTGAAGGGGAAGAAGGCGGCGAGGCCGGGCAATGTGCCAATTGCTGCAAGCCTTTGTTAGAGACTAAAGGAAACCTGCACTGGAGCATCCCCAGGGCCTTCCTTGGCCTCTCTGCCAGGGAGGTGAAGGCAGACACTTGGAAGTGATCACACATTTCTGCATGGCAGTGACCATCAGCTCTCGAGGTCCTGTTGGGGTTTGAATTCGAAGATCTTGTGCTGAATTCTCATGATTTTCCTGTCAGGAGAGCACTGACCCCAACTGTTGAAACCAGACCGTGGGGAAGGATCTTCTGTGTGGAACTGGTCCCTTAAAGGACATCTGGGGTCCATGTGTGACTTCCCTCTGCTCTCATGTCCCCAGTGCTCAGGCTGCCCTAGCTCTGGGGAAGGTGCCTCTGGGATGTACTGGTTCCTTCATGGGATGAATTCCTCATTCTCAGCTTGCTGCGTGCAGAAATAAAAAGCAGAGACGAGCTCAAGTATCAAAATAAACGTCAGTTTTAAACAAGCGCAACCAAGCAAATTAAAAATGGGCAAGTTTTCACGGTCGGATCTTTACCGTTCCTTTTCCTCTGCATGAAAAGAAGATTTTGGAGTGATTTCTGGCCGTCATGCCAGGCTTCTCAGCACTGCTGGGTGCAGCACTGTCTGTCAGTTGAGCGGTTGATTTTGACAGGCTGCACTTCTGGGCCAGGGCTTTTTTTTTGTTCCTCATTTTAAAGCTTTTAACATGAAATATTCAATCCTGCCTGTGCACAGCACAACCGATTCAGGTATCACAGTTCAGAGAGCTGTGAACCAGTGCTGGGTCATGAGCTCATCCTGCATTTGTGGCTTCTGTGTGGTTGTGAATTTTCATGGAGTTGGGGGCCATTGCAGGAGGAATTTTGTTGTGTCTTCCTCCAGCAGAATTAGGGTTAGGGGAAACAGCTCCCCAGAGTTTCCTGGGTAAATCAGAGGTGCTGCAGCCTGCAGGTGTTTTTATGGATGCTCAGCTCTGTGTTCAGTAGGAAGATCTCAGCTGGGATTCTCCAAGGAATTTATTTTGTTTCTCCATTTTTTTTTTCCTACGCTTCTGTGTTGTGCTTGTAGAATCCCCGTGCTAAGAAAGAAATAATCCTGTTGTGCAAGAGATGTTGGAGAGAAGTGGTTGTTTTATTTCCCAAACATCATCATTTCTCTTGAGGGACTGTTACGTGGCGTGGCATGAATTTCACTTCTGTGAAACGCATGGAGTCAGCAGAGAAGTCTTGGAGAACAAATTGGAGGGCAGCGATCCAACCCGGAGCTGTGTCCTCAGCCCTTCTCCTTTCAGAGGTTTTTGCTTAATTGCAGATTTTTCTATTTGGATGTTAATCCTTGAGTTTCTGTTTCTTGGCAGAATATCTCGTCTTCAATTATTACTGTCAACACGTCCTTAGCCCTTCCTGCCCCTCCACCCCCTAATTGTGAGTGCTGTCTGTGGTGCTTTGCTTTGCTCTAAAAAGGCCGTGGTGTTTGCAGCTGAAAGCAGAGCCTGCTGTGAATATCGTATTTTATCCAAAAGACACAAGCAGCTCCCCATTAATATTATTACATTGACACCCTGGTTTTATAAACAGTGGAATGTTCTGTGGAATGGTTGTTATCCAAGTGATTATGGCTCCATTAGGCACAGGAACAGATGGTTCCTGTCCAAGTACTTTTTATGTTGTCATTTCTAGCAGGAATAAAAGGGAATGTTGAATTTTCATCTCTTCAGTGGAAAGGTCACATAGGCTGTGCTGGAGGAGCTCGTATTAAAGTGAGGTTGGGAGACCAAGTAGGAAGTGAACAAATGATGGAATCATGGAATGGTTTGGGTTGGAAAGGACCCTAAAGCTCATTTAATTCCATCCCACTCTCCCTGGGTGCTCCAAGCCCTGTCCAGACTGGCCTTGGACACTTCCAGGGATGGGGAATGATGTGGAATGGACTGGAACAAGAATGGGTTGTAGGTCAGTGGAGCAGGACTGCAGTTAGGACGATCCTCAGATGGGCAAACCGCAGTGCTCTGTAGGATTTCCAGGTTTGGAAGAGGTGAAGCTCCTGCAGTGATGGAGAAGGAGGAGCCTGGAAAGTCCCAGCCTAAACAGAAGTGGAATTAGGCCACAGATGTCCAGTGACTCTGCCAGGGTCACACTGAGGAGCTGAAGCAGCAGCTTTGCCCCGTGCACCTGTGTCCATCCCTGGCCTCCATCCTGCATTTTTCATCAGGGATGATGTGGAACTGAAAACCTTGGAGTCCCCACAAATGACTGACAAGACAAATCTAATTTCCCACCCTCTGCAGTTCTTACCTTGCTTTTCCAGGTCATGCATTCATTGTTTGATCTCATTTTTTGGTAGTTTTGGGGTTTTTCTTGGTTGTTATTTTAGAGTTGTGATTTTAGAGTTGTGTATTCAATTCTGCTCTGTCCATGCCTAGAGAGAATTTGGCTGGCAGGATTTTTTTCCTGTTGTGAGAACCAGAGAGTTCAAAGTTGGGCTTGTGTTTTTGATGAGTAAGTCGGAGGATTTACGTGTCTTTTTGCATAGTAATTAACCCAAGCTAATTCCGTAGAATTAAGTGCTAATGGGAAACAAGGCAATAAAGTTTAGTTTGTTATTGAAAGTAATTCTGCTTCCACCTTGGAGGGGCACTGGCTGTTGCTGAGAGAAGATGCACAGTCACCTTTGCTTGAAATTTAATGCAGAATGGAAAATTAAAATATGATCTCACTCTCATTAAAATTAAGTAATTGATGTCATCATTCAATTACAAGATTTTTTAGGAGCTTTCCACAAACCTTATTAACACCTGACCAATCAGGGATCCTTAAACTGGAGGAAATGGGGGTAGTTCTCTGTTAGGTAACAGAGAGGTAAAGGAGCATCTCAGGAAAACCCCCAAGTGGCAAAATCAACCCTGAACTCCCGAAGGCAGAGCCAGCAGTGTCCTTCTCCTTCGTGGAGATTCTCAGCATCACAGATTGCAGGAAATCTTTCATCTCTTGCTCTGGGCTACGCAGAGCTGGAGTGGCAAAGGAGACTCGAGGTTTTGTGCTGGCTTCATCATTTTCCGAATATGAATTTTTAATTTAGGCTTCTTAAGGCTTTTAGCAGATTTGTCAGGCTGCTTCCTGTGCTGGTGGACGTGAGGACAACTGGAGGGAGCATTTGGATTTGCTTCCAGTATGGAAGTAGGGTTTCTTTGTTTTGATTTATTACTGAAATACTTTTAAGAAGCTCATCTTGTCCTGTAAGTAACTTCCCCATAATCTCAACCAGAAAACAGAACCAGCAGTTCTTACTTTTCCAGTGCCAAGCAGAGTTTTGGTGGCAATGCCCAGCCTTCACTTGGTTAGGGCTGAAATCTGTTTGTTCATCCTGCTGTTATGGGGTTAGAAGTTTATGTAAATATTTCATAATTTCAGCCCTGTCTTTACAATAAGCTTGATCTTGGAGAGGTTGCACCTTGTTAGTGCAAATACACCACGGAATTTCTGCCTGTTACTAGACATAAAGTTCCTTCTTTTCCAAATTCAAGACATTCTGGTCAGGTGAACAGTGCAGGACACGAGGGCAGGTCTGGTTGCCTTTCAGCACGTGAGAGCCCCTTTTGTTTGCATTCTTTTAGTTTTACTTTTTGTCAAGTTGCTGACTGTGTGCTCTTAAATAATCCTGCTGATTTCTCCATACTTCCTTCCCTCTACCAGCGAGACATTTGAGAAATCAGTTTATTTAAATTGGAAGAGGAGAAACTGCACCCTGAGAGAGGCAAGGGGAGGAAAATTCTCTGTCAGAAGTAGTTGTGGATTTGGAGGTGGCTGCTGAATAAGATCTTTTTTTTACTTTTAGGCCTGTTTGTTTTGGTTCCAGATCCACTGGTGTCAGTGTGGAAGGGATCTGTGTCCTCCCAGTTTTGTGAAAATCCTTTTGACGGTGGTGATGCACCGATAGAAGGCAAGAAAATTCCGTGTGTGAGGATGTTGGTGATTGGAACAACAGAAATATCAGGGTGATTTCTCAATATCCTGCATAGCAAGGGCAGTAAATTGATTGTTCCTTCTCTTTATTTTAAAAGGAATATTTTTTTCTACTTAAAAAGACCACTTTGCACCAAAACCTGAATGTCATTTTTTAAAAAGAACCATTAATGTGCTTTATTAATTAGGAGGAATGGGTGTGCAGGGGGAAAAGTCTATTCTCCCCTGGAGCAGTCGAGCCCAGTGACTTCGGGGTGGGTTTTGCAAAGTTCAGCTGCGTTGTTGGGCTGAGCTTGGAGGGTTCTCCTTTTGCTGCCGAGCTGGGCTCATTATTTTGATCTTCCACTCAGCTTAAAGGCTTTCACATGAGAAGGATCTCACCACATCCTGCTCTGCAGCAGGAACAAAACCCTGCTGGAGCCGCCGTTGACTCTGCCCAAAGAGCCCTGAACAGAAGTCGCTCCTCGCGTGATCCTTCTTGTAAAGATCCTTCTTGTAAAGAGCCTTGCAGCTGACAGGATAATGGGGTTTCTTAGGCCTGCTGGTGACGTGCCAACAGGCTTCCCTTAGCAGTGCCATTCTTTAAGGAGCCGTGGATATTGATGTAAACACAACTGAAAGCTTCACACGGCCCGGGCTGAGCGCGGGGCCTGGAATCTGCTGCTCATGCCATGCTGTGCAGGACATTTTTCTTCTGCTCTTGTCTATTTAAATCTGGTTTCCCAGGCTCGTAGCCAGCTTGAATGGGTTGTGCTGTTGTTGAGTGCAGGAAAGCTGGCCTGGTGTCTGCATGGACGAGTTTCCTCCCAGATTTGTCTCAAACCAGGACAATGGAGGAGCTGTACTGCTCCATGGGGCAGCCTCCCATTCCTGGGATGCAGAATCATATTTGGAATGGGGGTTTGCAGAGCAGGTTCGAGGGTATTGAACGAGGTGTTTTGGTTCCCACTAGTGAAGGGAATGAGCTGGAAACCCAAGCTTGGCTCTGTGCTGCTCCCAGAGCTGCTGCTGCCTCCGTCGGGAGCGCGTCGGGAATTCGGTGGGAGTCTCCGCCAGTCAAATTACAGGTGTCGCACACTAATTGGAGGCTGGTAAAAGTTTAATAATTGTATTGCTTTGCCTTTAAGTAGTGGGATCCTGCTCTGGTGACTAATCCTGTTTAATAGTGGCTGTCCTCGAGTGAGCGCTTGGGAGTGCAGCGACTCGGGGTTCTGTTTCAGATTGCAGTGCTTTGGGAGGAACAACGTATTTTGCTCTTTTTTTCGCTCTCTTGAGCAGCCGCCGCTTTCTCTGCTGCTTTTTTTGTGGAATTGGAGTAATGTCCTTATGAATACTGGCTCGTTTTCCTAAAACCAGGGCAGGAGAGGGTGTGGGATATGTGTCTCACCTCTTGATTCTTGAAAGATTCATTCTTACGATTGATTGTTCGCTGTGCTTTGGTCGGTTCTATTTTTTATTTTGTTTGAGGAGGGATCTTGGAAGTGCTTAATGCCTCCATCAAGTTCTCTTTCTTTGTTTCATCATGCATAATCATCGACCTCATCGTGCTGTGACTTGGAATAGCATTATCCCATCTGGAAATACATAATTACTGTGCAGGGTGAGGTGCCAACTGGGTTAGGATCTGTGCTGTGTTTAAGGGCAGGTCAGAGTTGCTGAGTGCTTGGTGTGAGCAGCTGTGTTTGATCACTAGATAGGGCAATAATTGCTCTGAACTTCTTTCTTCTCCCTTTCTTGCATCTTACTCAAGGGTTTAATTAGGAAAAGTAACTTCAGGTGCAGTTGGACTGAACTGTTGATCCAAAATGCTTTCTGGGATGGTTGGACAAGGTTTTGCTGTGGAGTCAGGATGGGAGGAGAGTTACCAGCCAAAAGTCCCTGTGGCTTATGTTAAAAATTGAAGTCAAGAGAATTATTAAATATTGACACCTGAGAGCCAAGAAAAGGTGGCTGACAGGATTAAAACCCACAGTAACTTCTGTTTTAATCTCTTTGGGTGCCAGCATAGCTTTGTCTTTTTTTTTTTTAATTCCTGGGCTAAAACCAGGCTTGATTTGGAAAATCATCTGTCCACACTTGTCTATCCCTTGTAGAAAGTGCAGACTGCCAGAACAGGCAGAGTTTGTGTGTAATCTCTGGTCGCTGGGCTGGACAGGCAACTCCTGGGACAGCATTATCAGCACTCACAGCTCAAATCATTCACCTGGAGGGACACAATGCTCTACCTGTCTGATTCAGGTGCTGAATCACAGGCCTGTCACAGTTTAGTCATTTCCTGGGAAACTTTGCTTTTCAATCTGGTGGGAGAGCGTAAGGTCTGCGCTTGTGCTGGGCATTGAATACCCAGGACTTTTCTGCTGGTGTCTGTGAGCAGGAGGTTAGTCAGCAAATGGAATTATTCAGGGCAGGATCACTTCAGCTGGGCTCTTTAATGCCCTGGGAGTTGTCTTGCTTTACTCAGCTCAGCTGGTTCTTGGTGTCATGTGTGTGACACCGTCTGTGTCCCCTCCTGCAGAATGTTCTGGTGCAGGGCTGCTGTTCAGACCCTGCGGTGCTCCCGCCTCTCAACTCACATGGTTCTCACTGATTGCCTGTTAAAAATAGATGAAAACCTTTCTCCTGAATGGATTTTGTAAAATCCTGTTTGTGACAAAGCTTTAGAGTTTGTTGCGTTCAGGAGGGAAAATGCGTTTTCCCCCAGTTGTGGCTATTTAAAGGATTTTTCCTTTTTATCCCTAGGATGGGGTTACGTGCAGCATTTTTTTATTTGGATATGGGATTCAACTGTTTGTGTGCACGTGCTGCACATAAATTTTATGGGTAAGGTAAAAATATTGCACTTTGCAGTAGAATATCTCATATAAAGTTGATTTTGGTGATTGCCTTTTGCAGGTGTTGGTTGGAGGCAGTTGAGCAGAGCCTGTGTTTTGGGTTGTCAGAGCTAACACAATTTACTGATGGTTTTAAGAGTTTATCTTCAAGAGTCTTTGGAGCCTTTTTTAAAACATTTTACCTTTTGGAAAGGTAGATGTTAGCCGTGTGTTGGCAGCATGGTTAATGTGGCTGAACACAGAATCACAGAATTCTTGAGGTTGGAAAAGCCCTCAGAGGTCATCAAATCCAACCTGTGACTGATCCCCACCTTGTCATTAGCCCAGAGTGCCACGTCCAGTCATTTTTTGGACACCTCCAGCAATGAGGACTCCACCTCCTCCCTGGGCAGCCCCTTCCAATCTCTAACTGCCCTTTCCATGAAGAAATCCCTCCTGATGCACAAGTGCGTTTTGCATCCCATTGTCCCAGCTGAGGATCTGAAAGGTGAAGTCTTTCTGGCTCTTTAGAGGTGAAGAAGAGGTCATTTGATCAATTGACTTGAGGAAGTCCTTTAAATAAACTTTAAATGGAGATACCAGGACGCTGATGCCGCATGAGCCACACACGGTCACGGTGAGCACGTTCTCATGTCTGCTGAGAGAGAAGAACCAACCAGAGCACAGTTACACCCACGAGAGGCTCTTTTATTCCCAGTCCTAACTCCCAAAGCCTCTGGGAACTCATTTTGCTGACCGTGGGTAGTGCTATTTTCAGCAGAAATGCCCATGATCAATTCCCAGATGTGTCTTAGTGTGGGGGAGGGAGGGTCTGCAGCTGAGGTTGAGTTGGTGGCACCTCCCTGTCACCGATGTCCCCAGCCCCAGGTGTCCAGGGGGAACTGAAGCCTGTCCTCAGCTCACCCACGTGGTGATGCATCACATATGGCCTCGAAGATTACAGCTGGAAATACACAGCCCAGACGGGTGAATCGAGGACACTGGATCTGCTGCAACTCGGAAACGCTGCTGGAAGATAAAGAGATTCTTCGGTAGAGTTCCAGGACTTGGATTTACTGCTTCAGGTTAAAACAACAAAAAAAAAAACCAAACCACCTTTAAAGTTTATGGCACCCAGTGAGTGATCTGGGGCGAAGAGCACCTTGTGACCTGGAATGACCCAGACCTTGAACACAGGGCAGCCGTGCCCCAGAAACCTCACCTCGAATGGAATTCTTTCGAAATAATAAACGTTGAGATTAAAATAGTTTTAATTTGGTGAAACAACACTCCTAAGCCTTCAGAAAAGGGTTTTGGAGCTGTAGAACAGAGCCCCCACAGTGCTGCGGCCAAGTGGGCTTGTTCTGTGTGTGTAAATTAATCTGGAGCTGATCTGTCTGTGAAACTTTGAACACCGAAGCTGGAGCAGTTTTAATGCTTGTGCCCAACAAACACAGCTTTGTGAGCCCAGCTGGGTCCTCAGTGCCCTATTCATGCTCCTGCTGGGAGTACAATGGTGCTGTTAAAGGGAAACTGCAGAGCCCAAACCTGTGCTGGTTGTTTGGTGACAAGTACAGTGAGGAAGGTGTTGTTTCTTTCAAGAAATGAGGCTTTTTCTGGAAGACTTTGCTATTATCTCCAAGAAGGGAACCTGATATACGGCTTCACCCAAAGGAAGGAGGAGGGAATCTTTGAAGCTGCATCATCATTTGGCCTCAAACAGAATGAGGCAATTGTCTAAACTTGTTTCAAATGTTGGTTTTGTGCTGCAGTTGTAGCTAAGAGTGGTAAGAGGAGTTTAAGGTACAGTCTGTTTGAGCACACAGCCGTAGAAAAAATGGTTTAAATGTTGTGTTTTGGGTTGCTGAAGCCTGGGACTGAGGAGGTCCCAGTTTTAACCCTTGGTAAAATCATTGGGGAGAGTGTGGGGTGTGTAGAAGTTGCCAGTTCTCCAGGAAAATCACAGAATCCCAGACTGGCTGGAATTGGAAGAGAATTTAAAGCCTACCTGGTGCCACCCCTGCCATGGGCAGGGAAATCTTCCACTGTCCCAGGTGCTCCAAGCCCCATCCAGCCTGGCCTTGGGCACTTCCAGGATCCAGGGGCATCCACAGCTTCTTTGTGGATGGCTGTGGATGGAATTCAGGGAGGAATTTCTTCTTTAAGAAAGGTGAGAACCAGCTGTAAATACATAAATGGGTGATGACAGCGTTTCTTTCTGAGTGCCGGCCCAACGTTGTGCCCGTTTTTTGCCCAGGCCACAAGTACACTTAGTCCTCACTTTGGGTTTCTCAAATGTGCTGCCTGCCACTCCAGTCACACTTGAGAGGCTTTATCTGGAGGTGACGTGAAGCAAAAGAACATTTTGGACTTTGAGCCGCACTTCTGGTCTTCATTGTCTCCGTGTTGGTGCTCCAGACTCAATCCCTGCAGACCCAGACTCTGTTCTGCTCCTTCAGAGCAGCTTTGAGATGATAAAACCATGGGGAGATGTTGCCTGTCCCGTGCCTGGAAATCAGCAGGGGAGTAGGCAAGAAAGGCCAAGTCACCAGGTCGTTTATAGGGGTGAGACCTGAAATGCAGATGCAGCAGTGATAATGGAATAATTTCTTTATTTTTGTTATAATCTTTTTATCCTGCTTGCTTTCAGTAGAGTAGCTGTCTGTGTTTTGGGGCTAATGGAAGTACCAGAAGCGCCACCAGGATTCCCTGGTAGCACAAACTCTTGGAAACATCAACAGATTTTTTTTTTTTTTTTTGAAGCACACAAACATTTTTTTTTTTTTTTGAATGCACACAAACTGCTTTCCAATTGGAATCTTTTCCTTGCTGCAGCCCAGTGTTTGGAGGCTTTGTTGGGGAGATGCTGTGCCCTACGTGATCATTTTCCTTAATTTCTCCACTGTAGTAATTATGGTTTTGTTAGACAGTAAATGATTCAGTGTTCTCATTGCACGGGGGGCAGGGGAGCGGGGATGTTGAAAGAGGAGCATTGTCTGAGCTAGCAGGATTAGCGGGTGTTACCACCTTGCACTGATTGAGCACCACTGGTTAGAACAGATCATCAGCGCTAATTGCTGAAAAGCAGCCTGGCGTCACCGGCTGGGGAGGAGGCTCCCGGGGCTCCTCTGGGGCACCATTTGAATGTAGGTGTGACATCCAGGCTCATCAGGTGTGTTCCCTGGGCTTGAATATAGGTGTGATACCCAGGCTCATCAGGTGTCCTTCCCTGGGCTTTCCTGGTCTTGAATACACGTGTGACATCCAGGCTGATCTCTTGAATACAGGTGTGACATCCAGGCTCGTCACGTGTCCTTCCCTGGTCTTGAATACAGGTGTGACATCCAGGCTGATCTCTTGAATAAAGGTGTGACATCCAGGCTCATCAGGTGTGTTCTCTGGGCTTTCCTGGGCTTGAATACAGCTGTGACATCCAGGCTGATCAGGTATTGGTTCAGGTGTCCTTCCCTGGTCTTGAATAAAGGTGTGACATCCAGGCTGATCAGGTATTGGTTCAGGTGTCCTTCCCTGGTCTTGAATAAAGGTGTGACATCCAGGCTGGTCAGGTATTGGTTCAGGTGTCCTTCCCTGGTTTTGAATACAGGTGTGACATCCAGGCTGATCAGGTGTCTTTCCCTGGGCTTCCCTGGTCTTGAATACAGGTGTGATACCCAGGCTGATCAGGTGTGTTCTCTGGGCTTTCCTGGTCTTGACTACAGGTGTGACATCCAGGCTGATCTCTTGAATAAAGGTGTGACATCCAGGCTCGTCACGTGTCCTTCCCTGGTCTAGAATACAGGTGTGACATCCAGGCTGGTCAGGTATTGGTTCAGGTGTCCTTCCCTGGTTTTGAATACAGGTGTGACATCCAGGCTGATCAGGTGTCCTTCCCTGGGCTTCCCTGGTCTCTGGCATTGCAAGTTCATCCTTTCTCTTGCTCTCCCAATGATCAGAATATTCCAATTAGATTTGCACGATGAGGATCAAGTCTGTATTTTCTCTCAGGAAATCAGGATCCTCTGATGATGATTGTAGTGCTGGAGGTGTTGTGTGTACACCTGCTCTGTTCCAGGGCGCTGCTTACCTGTGGAAGCCGGAGCCGTCGCTGCACCGGAGCTGTCGCTGCCACAGAGGTGGCAGGAAGGAAGAAGAGCCTCTTCCTCCACCACAGCAGCAGCTCAGCTCACTCTCATCTCCTCTAAAACCCCTAAAGCTGCTTCCCTTTGAGCAGAACCCCATTTCCTGGGCAGGGCCTCAGCCTGGGGAGGCTCAGCCTGGGGAGGCTCAGCCTGGGCTCACTGCGGATATGGATAAATACAGAGTGAACAGAACAGAAATGGGTGGTGGCTGGGAGGGAGCCAGGAGAGTCTCAACACTGTTTGTGTTTTAATTTCTTCCTTGGGAATGAAGAAACACCATTTTATAGCCAAATTATCAGCTCTGCTTTGCTTTGCTGGTGTTTCTTTGTAGTGCCCTGTCTTGCACCTGCCCTGGGGAGGGGTTGTGGCTCTCAGGGTGGGTTTTGAGCTCTCTGGGTGAACTGAGCACCCAAAATGTCACAGAGTGTTTTATTTGGGGAAGGGGGTTAATGATTAACCAGGTTTATGTCGGAGGAGTGAGCAGCTCCAGAGTTTGCAGCTCTGTTGTCCTGGTGCTCTTCCTGTGGCTGTAATTTATGATATTCCATGAGGAAGTTCCCGTTTGTGTCCAGATCTCACCATTTCCATTTCCTGGAGATCAGCAGAAAAGGAATAGGGAGACAGAAAACTTCTCCCTTAGTGATTCTTTCATTTCTGTGTCAGTGGATTGGTACCAAATTTGGACTCTGCATGAGCAGAAAAGAGATTTTATTCAATAAATTCCACCTGTGCCGTGTGTCAGAGGTTCCCAGGGCTGGACGTGCCAATTTGGTTGTGGTTGCAGTAGTCAAATCATCACGTCCATGAGGTGACTCTACACCTGCCACCTGTGCCTGCACGAGAGGCTTTTCCCAAGAGGACAATCCCTGTGTCTTGCTGGAGCTTTAGTTCAGGCTTTTGTGGTTCGGTTCTCACCTGTGTGGATGTTGCTCCAGAAAGAACTCGGATTTATCTCTTTGCCCAAACCTTTCAGTCCCTGCTGCCCAGTTCCACTTCAGCAGAGCTGGTCTCAAAACTGAGGCTTTACATTTTCTAATCCTGGGCAGGTGTTTGAGGCTGTCAACCTGTTTGTCAAAATAATGCTTGATCTATATTTTACATTACAACAACAAAAAAATTCAGATGGAATTGGAAATTCAGCACTAGGAAGACAGAGAGCTGCCAGGGAGTCCCAGGAATCAATCACCTTTATTATATTTATTGCTTGCATTTCTCTCCTTGGAACTTCCCTGCTTTTGCCAGATAGAATTAGGCTTTTATTATTTTTTTATTGGCTTATGCTCAGAGAATCCTTTTTCCAACAATAACATCAACGATGTGCACCACATGGCAGTTGAGGTTGTGGCCTGAGTTACCTTCTTGTTTCTCAGCTGTATCTCACCTTGGCTTGAGATTCCCAAATTCTTGCATTCCAGTGTGGATGGGTTCATTTTATTGGCGGGATATTAATGTGGAACAAGTAATTAAAGAGAATTCTCTGCTTCCCAGCATGTGAAACAGAACGGGGTGCTAATGGTACTTAAAATTCTGGTATTTGTTCATAATGTACTTGAATTATTTGTATATGTTGTGTTCCTTAGTAATTCCAATAATTTTCTGTGGCAAACATTTCATTCTATGTAATGTGTAACCACCAATGTCAAGAGCCCAATTAAATCTTGTGGAGAAATTAATCACGGGATAACGAGCTCTGAACAAACCTGTGGGTTGGCTTGGAAGGAGAAATCCCTCCCCTTCCTGTGGAGCTGTGTTTTCCTGCAGTGTCCATCCCCTGCCTCCCAAATGGACACGTGTGGTTCTGGCAGCCCAAAGGGTCACCTTGTCCTGGGGGCCACCAGGTCCAGGGTCACCGGCCAGGTGAGGGAGGGGATGGTCACGCTCTGCTCTGGGCTGGGGCAGCCTCACCTCCAGTCCCACAATATCAGAAAGATCTGAAGGTGTTGGAGAGGGTCCAGAGGAGGGAGAAGGGGATGGGGAAGGCTCTGGAGGAGCAGCTGAGGGCACTGGGTCTGTTCAGCTGGAGAAGAGGCTGAGGGGACACTCAATGGGGGCTGCAGCTCCATCCCTGATCTCTGCTCCCTGTGACAGTGACAGGACACGGGGGGACAGCTGGAGCTGGGCCAGGGGAGGGTTAGGTGGGAGATCAGGGAAAGGTTCTTCACCAGAGAGGGGGCTCAGGCACTGGACAGGCTCCCCAGGGAATGGGCACAACCCTGAGGCTGCCAGAGCTCCAGGAAGGTTTGGACACCACTCCCAGGGATGCCCAGGCTGGGATTCTTGGATTGGATGACCCTTCCAACTCAGGATATTCCGTGATTCTCTGAAAACTGTCTCTGAAAGTGGAGGCAGACCTGGGCAAAGCTGGTGGGTGTTGAAGCCCCTGCAGTCCCTCAGCACGTGGAGCTGGGTTTGACGTGTCCCTCTCCCTCTCCCTGCACGTACCTGTCCGGTGAGCGTCACCTGAGCTCTGCAGTGCAATCAGGCACTGAAATTACTGCTTTGCTTGGCATTTCCCTGCGTCCTGGACATTCTCCTCTTCAGCTGCTGGATTTGTTTGGACTTGTCAGGCCCTGACTCAAACGTAGTGTTAGAGGAGTGAGATAAAATTCTGTGTGCAGATGCACGCCCTGCCCTGAGCAGCACAAGTCAGAGAATCGTGGAATGGTTTGGGTTGGAATGGACTTTAAACCTCATCCCGTTCCACTCCCTGCCATGGGCAGGGACACCTTCCACTAGCCCAGGTTCCTCCAAGCCCCGTCCAGCCTGGCCTTGGACAATCCAGAGATCCAGGGGCAGCCACAGCTCCCTCACCACCCTCACATGGAGGAATTTTTACCCAGTATCTTATCTAAACCTCTGCCAATTGAAACCATTAAGTTTGAGTCCCACTCCAGCTCTGAAACTCGCGGTCTCGATGTTTCAAGTGCCGCAGCACTGAGGAGTGGAGTCCATTCCTTTTCCAGGCATTTCCCAAATCACCTTTGGAACCAAACTGGGCACTCAGCTGGAATGTTTCAGCAGAGACCTGGTGCTGTTGGGAGGCTTAGAGCCTGTAATCCCCTCGAGCGCTGTGGCCCCTGGCGCCGGCAGGAGGGGACTGGCAGGAGGATCCTGTTGGGAGCAAACCCTTCCCCCGGAGCTGCTCCGGGGCTGAGGCTGCTCCCTCTGAGCAAAGAGAAAAAACATCCTGTTTGTGCTCCCTCACTTCTTGTCATCATGTCACTGGGACTCCATTTTAGCTCGGTACCAAAGGATTCTGTTTTCTCAGCGCCGTTTGATCGCTCCCCATCTCCGGGAGGTGGGAGGTTGGAAGAGCTGGGCAGGCTACGAAGAGGCTTGAAACGCTGCAGGGCTGTTTGTTTTAATCCCTCCAAGGTTCCAGTCTTTCTTGTGGTTCTGATGTAATGTGAGAAATTAAAACAAAGGACAGCAGCCAGATGGTGCATCTCCAGGATCAGACAGATTAGTCTTTTTTAAAAGAGGGAAAAGTTTACAAATGCTTATTGGGATCTCTGGAGTAATCACTCTAATAATAATCACTCCAGAGGGGATTCTTCCTGTCTACTCTGCTCTTGTGAGCCCACCTGGAGTCCTCTGGCCAGTTCTGGGGCCCCCAAAATAAGGATGTGGAACTGTTGGAGCAAGTCCAGAGGAGGCCACGAAGTTGATAAAGGGACTGGAGCACCTCCCTTATGGAGACAGGCTGGGAATGTTCAGCGTGGAGAAGAGAAGGTTGTGTGGAGACTTCACCTTCCAGTGTCTGAGAGGGCTGCAGGGAAGCTGGAGAAGGACAATTCATCAGGAACTGCAGTGACAGGACAGGGGAATGGGTTCAAACTGAAAGAGAGGAAGTTTAAATGACACATGTGGAAGAAATTCCTCCCTGTGAGGGTGGCACCGTGATCGTGGGCTGTGCTTGCTGGACAAGACTCTGGAAATTCTGTCCATCCTTGCCTCATTTTTGGAGATCCTCTAAGCAGCTGCTGGAGTGGACTCACCTTGTTTGCTGCTTGATTAGTTGAAGATGAGGCCGTGAATTTGCACTTCCCCTTCACCCTGTTGGTTGGGAATTATCCCACTTTGTTCGCCCGAGTTGTTTTGTGGTTACAGAATATTTTCATGCACTCCCAGTTTCCCTTTTTAGTTTTTCTCTGCTTTGATATTCCATTTAGATAGCTGCTGTGATCCCAGTTATTGCATTTAAATAGTGGAGAGTGTAGGTCTCTGATCCCAAGGGAAACTGCAGAAGTTCTGTAATATGGAGCTTTGAAATCCTAATGTGCTTGGATTTATTGAGTTTCAGGTTTTCTTCAGCTGCATTCAGGTGAAACCTTCATGGCACTAGAAAAAAAAAAAAAAAAAGCAAGCAGACCTGAAATTGTAAAATTCTGATGTGATTGAATGAGTTTTCTTTGCTTGTTTTTAGGGGACATCACACAGAAGGGGTATGAGAAGAAGAGAGCAAAGCTGCTGGCTCCGTACGTTCCTCAAACCCAAGGTGGGTCCTTGTTCTGGCTGGAACCAGGATTTTGCAGAGCTGGGACATGAAAGGGACCTGTGGAACGCAGCACTGAGATCCCATGTGCCAGCTCTGGATTATTCTGTTCCCATAAGTGTTTCCTGAGCTGATCGTGGCACTGTGGGGCTGTGTGGGTTGGGTCTAGAGTTCTTGTCTTCTGTTGAACTCCAGGGATTCCTGGCAGCTGGAACCTTGTTTTGGCTGGAACCAGGATTTTGCAGAGCTGGGACATGAAAGGGACCTGTGGGATGGAGCACTGAGATCCCATGTGCCAGCTCTGGATTATTCTGTTCCATAAATGTTTCCTGAGCTGATCGTGGCACTGTGGGGCTCTAGAGTTCTTGTCTTCTGTTGAACTCCAGGGATTCCTGGCAGCTGGAACCTTGTTTTGGCTGGAACCAGGATTTTCTAGAGCTGGGACATGAAAGGGATCTGTGGAACGCAGCA
Source organism: Eopsaltria australis (assembly GCA_034509425.1). Taxonomy (NCBI): domain Eukaryota; kingdom Metazoa; phylum Chordata; class Aves; order Passeriformes; family Petroicidae; genus Eopsaltria; species Eopsaltria australis. Next base: position 251,728 of record JAVTVJ010001406.1, read on the forward strand.
CTGAGATCCCACGTGTCAACTCTGGATTATTCTGTTCCCATAAGTGTTTCCTGAGCTGATCGTGGCACTGTGGGGCTCTGGAGTTCTTGTCTTCTGTTGAACTCCAGGGATTCCTGGCAGCTCCAGAGCTCGCTGGTGGGGCTCTGCAGTGCTGTGGGAGGGTCCAGAGAAGCTGGGGCTGCCCCTGGATCCCTGGAAGTGCCCAAGGCCAGGTTGGACAGGGCTTGGAGCACCCTGGGATAGTGGGAGGTGTCCCTGCCCATGGCAAGGGGTGGGACTGGATGAGGTTTAAGATCCCTCCCAACCCAAAACATCCTGAGATCTCCCACATCCATCCATCACACCCCAATCCTTGCCTCTTGAGAGCTCAAAGGCTCTGGATCAATCCTGAAGGTCCTCGAGAACCATTCTGGGAACATTCTCCAAAATATCTGGGCTGCAGTGTTGCTCTGTGCTGTGTCCTTCACCCATCTTAATTCCTTGTTGGAGAAACATTTGAATTTTCATAATTTGTTGCTTTATTTCACCAGAGCAGCTGAAACCACGTCCTTTGGGTACAATTGTTTCCTTTGGTTCAGAGACCTGGAGCAGCTCAGCTGGTTGGATGTGGGATAATTATATCTAATTGTAAACTGAAGGACATGGCTGAATGTGTGTCTAATCATTATTGTGGGGCTTACCCAGAAATAATTGTCACTGAGATGTTCAGCCATTAAAAAACTGATGGGTTCTCACTTTGGGCAGTCCTGAATGGAGCTACTGGAATTTACTGAGCTTGGTCTGCTGCCAAAAAGAAAAAAAAATTGATAAAGAGGAAAAGCTCCAAGTGCATTTATTGCTCATCAACACCACGGGATTGGGGAGGAAATGACAGCAGCTCCCTTGATGGGGGAACATAAAGTTGTTCCCACCCCAAACCCCTGCCCGGTTCCTGCTCTCCAGCTGCTCCTCACGTTGGAATTTTTTGTTTATTCATCTCAAGGTGGGGCTCATTCCCTTGTTTGAGATTGGGTTTTATGCAGTGCATTCTGTCTGAGCCACGTGCTGAAAGGGAGCAAGGCAAGCAACAATTGTAATTTAGCCTTGAAAACGGAGTTTTTGTTCCAAACAGCTCTCCAAGTGCTTGGTGAGGACTCCCTGGAGCAGGGTGTGATGGGAATCTCAGCAACTCGCCTGCTGCCTATTTATCAAATCTATTTCTGGTACTTAAAGAATCCAAAAACTAATATACCCATGACTAATCCCTCTTGATAAGTAGGTATTTGTTGAGCAGGTTTTGCAGTCCTCAGGCTAGCATTTGTGCCAGTGGAGATCTCGAGCCTGAGGAGGAAATGGGGAATCCTTGGGTGCTTCAGGAGCTCTTGGCAGCCCTGCTTTTGTCCCGAGTCTGCTGAGGATGATACAATCCTGGCCCCGGCCCTGGCACCGTGCACATGTTTGATTTGTCTCAGAAAACGTTTAATTAGGAGGGGAAAAAAGTGTTTGGCGAGTCTGGGCTGTGCTCTGTTAATTGTGGGGCTTTGAGAGCTGCCGGTGGAGCTGAAGTCCATGCTGGATGGGTGGTGGAGGTCACCAATTAACCCAGAGGTTTGATTGCTCTTCCGGCCCAGCTCTCCAGCTTTTTACCCATCTCACACCCCAGTGTCTGTCTGGGAATCTCCTGTTGGAAAAACCCTGTGCAAGTCATGCGTGAGGGATTCAGAATCAGGTCACCTTGGTAATGAGAAGAAAATTCATTTAGTCCACAACAACAACAACAAACAACAACAAAATATTTAGTGCTGGCATTCCGTGCCATTTCTCCGAGCGCTGGCCCGGTGTTGGCTGATGGAGTGGCTCCATTTCATGGATGTGAAATGAGAGGAAGGGAGGGAAGGTGATGTGTCAGGGCATGTCAGCAGGAGAATTTAGGAGATTCTTGCTGCTCAATCTGTGCTGCTCCATTCCCATGGCCTCTGGGAGCTCGCCTCGTTATTCTGGAGTTAAGGCAGCACTGTTAATTACCTAAAGATGCATTTTTTTTTTTTTTTTGCCTGGTGCAATATCCATTAAGGTCCCAACTCCTGAAAAGTCTCTGCAATCTGCAGATCCCAAAATCTGAAGTCCATAATTCCAGGAGTTCTCCATGATGGGAAGCAGCAGCAGCAAGCACAGCACATGGAGCCCTGGAGCTGGGCCAGGTGTCCCTGAGCTCTGGGCTGCCCTGCAGACTCGAGTTGATTATTTCCATATTTTTATGGATATGTAGCTTGAAAATAAAAGATCTTCAAGGAATGGCTGGTCCAGCCCCAGCACTGCTGTTCCATTCTGTTTGCAGACAGCAGAGTGCCAGGTTTGCAGCTTCCTCGTGCACGTGGCACTTGCTCTCCTTGTTATTCGTGCAAACATTCATCCTCGTCGATCTCCTGATGGTTCAGTCCCTGAATCTCTGAATCGTTGGCCCTCCACCAAAACTCAGGAATCACAAAGCAGTCAATTCTCATTAGAAACTAAAGACAGTCAACAAATCCACGGCATCCTTCAAAGCCAATCTAAAAAAAAATCCATTTTTCATCTCTCCCTGTCATATTTGTCATGTTTCTGCCAGCAGAAAGTGCAGCTGGAGCAGGATTATTCCGAAGGGAGCTCTAAATAAATCACCTGTCACCTGCCAGGCTTGGCTGACTTGTGCTGCTTTGTTGTGTAACCATCAGTGATTTACACTCTTCCCTCCTCCGTGTCTGAAGGCTTCGTGGGGCCACTGGAACGTGTTTTTGTGTCAGAGAGAAATATTGAAACAAAGAGCTCGTTCTGAGCGTGTCATGTCACTCGCAGCCACCTCTGATCCCTTCCTAACTGGGATGTCATGTTTGCCCTGTGATGCCCCACAGAGAGATGAGAGGCTTTTACAAGACTTACAAAAGAGGACTGAAGATGAATTTAATAATTCATTGAAAAGAGTGTTTAAATCTGCTGCTGACATCTAGTGGGTGCCTGAATTCGTAAACACTCGGGTGATGGGAAAACACCAAGCTTCTCTGTTTGGTCTGTGAAGTCTTTGGATCAAAATCAAACTCTGCTGGGTTTGATGGAGGCAAATAAACACCACAAAGATGTTCAACTGGTTGTCAATGGAATGTGCTCCAGAGTGGACACAAAGTGATGCTTTTGGACCTGGGTGAGCTGAGGTTTTGGATTTATAATCTTGCTCTGGAGCCCAAATCCTGCACCTGAGCCCCAGAGATCTCTTTTCCATTCAGCCTTTTGTGCCACTCACACATTTTCATGGGGGATGAGGGTGTTTGGATGAGCAAATACAGGACTCTGATAGTCCTGTATTTACTAGATCCAAAAAGTGTTACTAGATCCAAAAAACACCAGTGGAAAGGGGGAATAATTGTTCGTGCCCCTAATATTTGGTCTGTGAAGTTGTGTTGTCTTTGGATCAAAATTAAACTCTGCTGGGTTTGATGAAGGGAAATAAACACCACAAAGATGTTCAACTGGTTGTCAATGGAATGTGCTCCAGAATGGACACAAACTGATGCTTTTGGACCTGGGTGAGCTGAGGTTTTGGATTTATAATCCTGCACCTGAGCCCCAGAGATCTCTTTTCCATTCAGCCTTTTGTGCCACTCACACATTTGCACGGGGGATGAGGGTGTTTGGATGAGCAAATACAGGACTCTGATATGTGTTACTCTATCCCAAAAAATACCAGTGGAAAGGGGGAATAAACCCCCTAATGTGGTCTGAGGATTTCTGGCTAGCAGATCTCCTCTTCAGCTAGAAATAAAGGTTCTCAGTTTTTGGCATGGTAGTTTAAAGACTCATTAACAATCACAACCAAATGGGTTGTTAGTTTGCTCTAACATTCAGTAATATTCCAATAATATTTTGCTCTCTGGGATTTTAGAAAGGGGCAGGAGATGGATGAAGGAAGATGAGGAATTTAAAAAATAGGAGAGGGATGAAGGAAGATGAGGAATTTAAAAAATAGGAGAGGGATGAAGGAAGATGAGGAATTTAAAAAATAGGAGAGGGATGGAGGAAGATGAGGAGTTTAAAAAATAGGAGATGGATGGAGGAAGATGAGGAGTTTAAAAAATAGGAGAGGGATGGAGGAAGATGAGGAGTTTAAAAAATAGGAGAGGGATGGAGGAAGATGAGGAGTTTAAAAAATAGGAGATGGATTAAGGAAGGAGGAATTAAAAAATTGTCTTTCTATGAAAGATATTGAGGGGCTGGAGGGTGTCCAGAGACAGGAACAGAGCTGGGGAAGATCCTGCAGCCAGTTCAGGGTGATTTCCTGTTACTCTGAGTCCCTGAGCTCGAGGCGCTCACCTGAAGTTGTTTGCCTAAAACCACACACCCCAAAAGTGGCGGAACTGGAATGGAAGGCCAGGATTTGTGGTTTGCTCTCCATTTCTCTGATCCTTGGGTAGTTTGTGAGGATTCCAAAGCAGCCCATGCTTAGATGACACGGTTTGCTCTTGGTTTTGCATGACTCCAGGTGACAACCTGGAGGAAATTACAGCTGGGTGACCTCTGGGTTTTAATTTTCCAAACTTCCCTCTGACACACAGATTCATTTCAGAATTGAACCTCCAGCAGCAACAATTCCGAGTTGCTCTTGCTGAATTCTGTCAAATGATCGTGTTTTATCAGATTATTTGTTTTGCTCCTCGTTTTAATGGGAAAAACCAACTTTTCCTGGATGATAAAGCCACTCACTTGACATGCTGAGAGCCAGAATGGACAACTGGAGGTCTCCTTGGGTTTGTGATTAATGGGAGCAGCAAAGGCTCTTGCTGCTGGTTTATTATTGGTTTTCCAGTCAATAACAAGCCCTGGTCACTGGGACACTGAGTGACAAACCAGCTTCCCAACATCCACAGCCCTGTCACGGGAAAAGGGTGAAGTGTGGTCCAAAAAAAAAAAAATCTCCTTTTATTTCCTGCTCCCTGTTTTCCAGTGGTTGATCCAGCATTACAGAAGGAATCCAGACCTCAGATGCCCCCTCCATCTGCAGCTCCAGCCCCAGCATCATCCTCATCCTCATCCTCATCCAAATTCCACCGAGGTCGCTCAGGGGGAGCCAGAGATGAACGTTATCGATCAGGTAAGGGCAGGGACAAAAATCCCCTGGATTCCCTTCTGTTTGTACTTTTGGGGACCTGAGGCTCCAAAAGTAGGATCACAACTTCTCCATTCTGGGTTTTTGGGAGCCCTTTCAGACGCACCTCAGGCCCACAGGGGTTGTTTTGTCTGGCTAAAATGTGAACAGAGTTAACTGCACTTGATACAGAGTTTAGAGCTGTGCACTAACACAGGATTGGATTTGTAAAATATGAAAGCTAAAATCCTGAGGCATCACCTTCCTTCCTTGGATCACAGGCCCAGAGAGGTTCTTTTGACTCACCAAAATGTACAGAGTTAACTGAGTTAACTACACTTTATATGGAGCTCAGAGCTATGCACTAACATAATACAGGATTTGAAAAATAGAAAAGCTAAAATCTTGAGGCATCACCTTCCTTGGATCACAGTCCAGAGAGGTTGTTTTGTCTCACCAAAATGTACAGAGTTAACTGAGTTAACTACACTTTATATGGAGATCAGAGTTATGCACTAATGCAGTATTGGATTTGTAAAATAGAAAAGCTAAAATCTTGAGGCATCACCTTCCTTGGATCACAGTCCAGAGAGGTTCTTTTGTCTGACTGAAATATGAAGAGATTTAACTACACTTTATAGAGAGTTTAGAGCTGTGCACTAATGCAGTATTGGATTTGTAAAATACAAAAGCTAAAATCCTGAGGCATCACCTTCCTTGGATCACAGGTCCAGAGAGGTTGTTTTGTCTCACCAAAATGTACAGAGTTAACTGAGTTAACTACACTTTATACGGAGTTTAGAGCTGTGCACTAAGGCAGTATCAGATTTGTAAAATACAAAAGCTAAAATCTTGAGGCATCACCTTCCTGCTGTTGCTGAAGGCTCTTCCCTCTCCAGACATCCACACAGAAGCTGTCCAGGCGGCGCTGGCCAAGCACAAGGAGCAGAAGATGGCTCTGCCCATGCCCACCAAGCGCCGCTCCACCTTCGTCCAGTCCCCGGCAGACGCCTGCACTCCCCCAGGTGAGGCTGTGCCAGGATGTCCAGGGACACACCTGCAGTGTTCCAGCTCTTCACAGGGAGTCTCTCAGTCCTCTCTGAGGGCTGGGAAGTGACCTCTCTTCCAGAAGTTCTTAAAGAACCACGTGATGGGATTTTTGGGGTGTCCTGTGTGAGTCCAGCTCGGGCTATTCCACGGTTCAAATTGGCCAGCGCTGGACTGAGGCCACTTCTGCTTCCCTCACTCCTGTTTCTGATGGATAATTCACATCTTGAGTCCACGAATGTTTAATGCTCAGCACACACACACACACACGAGGAGGGTTTGCAGCAATGTTTGTTTCTGGGCAAGGACCTCGGAGGGGTCTGCTGGCATTCCACGACCTGCAGGAGTTTTCCCACCGCTGCCTGCAGCGGCTGCAGCAGAATCCCTGGATGATGTGGTGTCTGTCACGATGCATGTGCAGCAGATATCAATAACCCTCTGTTTTCCAGCAGCTGACAAACGAGTCCTTGTGGTTTCTGGCAGTGATCTCTGTGTTGTGTCTCATTGTGCAGAAGCATCGCAGCCCATTTGGATTGACAGAAGTCATCCGAATGTTATGAATCCACATCTCCTGGTGAATTCATAGTTCTCAAACTGCTCTGCTGGGCCATGTCACTCCTCCTCCTCCTCTTCCTCCTCCTCCTCACTTCCTGGTTTATCACACTTCCTTTTTTCCCTTCCTTTCTGCGGGGGGCTGATGCATGTTCCTGGTGTCTGCTTGGGTCTCAGCTCTGTGCTCACTTGTCCAGGACTGCAGCACATCCTGTGCTGGGGGAGTGCCACGAATCGAGGTCAGCACTCACAGCATGGCTGGAGTCAATCCTCTGCCTCAGCTCGTGACTCCGTTCCACTCTGGCAAGTGGGTAGAACATGATTTCATAGTTTGATTTACCACTCGAGTGGAGGCAGAAAATCGCTTTGAAGCACACCTCAATTTTTGGGCCAAAGCCACCTGTGTGTTTGTATTTGGCACTGCACAACTCAACGTCTCAAGAACTGAGCGCTTGCTTCGTGGTAATTGAATAATCAGTTCACAGTTTTGGGACAGCCGAGGTATCTGTGCTCTGGGACACACAGGAAGCTGTTCCTTGCTGTAGATTTCTCTGTTTTGTTTTGGGGTTGGGCTTTTTGTTTGTTTTCTGCCATTGAAAGGGCTCCATTTAGAGCCCCAGACAAAAGCATTTTCTGCTGTGGCCTTGGCACAGTTGTTTCCTGTGTTTTCTTTGTCCCTGGGACTTTGCAGTTTGACAACGACCCTGACCCCTCACTTTCCAGTTCAGAATGACCAGAGTTAGGCAAAACAGTATCTGATATTATGGATTATGAATGGAAAAGCAATGAGAATTGAGTTCTAGGCTTGCAGAGCCCCCAGGGGCAGGATGTTGTCTGAGGAGGTGACTCAAACAGGGGTGAGTGCGTTCCCACTGACGATTCTGCTGCTTTAACCTCTGGTTTGGCCCGTGGAAAAAAAAAAAACCAAACCAGATCCTGCTGTGAAAGCCTGTGCTGTTGATATGTGATTGGAAAGAGCATGTTCAGTGCCATGTGCTTTTCCCTAAGCAGCTAGATTTTCTTTCTGCTTCCACACAGACACGTCTTCCGCCTCCGAGGACGAGGGCTCGCTCAGGCGCCAAGCTGCTCTCTCTGCTGCATTGCACCAGAGCTTACAGAATGCTGAGTCTTGGATCAACCGATCTGTTCAGGGGTCATCCACATCCTCATCAGCATCCTCTACACTTTCCCATGGAGAAGGCAAAGGGACCAGTGGGTCACTAGCTGATGTATTTGCCAATACTCGAATAGGTAGGAGCTGGGTACGAACAGAAACGGTCGCTTCGAGTTCAGACTGCCTCGGTAAAAGCTGGAGTTGTCCGTTGCAGATTGAAATTCAGAGCAGGGGTGTAGCTGGTGTTGATGGAACTTGTTAGGGTTGGTTGGTTGGTCACTCTGTTGGTTTCCTGAAGAATTGCAGAAGGTTGAGGTGGTTGTAAAAGGGAGAGTGGGGAGCAGGAGCTTCTGGAAGCAGGGAGGACTCCAGGGCCAGTGTGGACAGAGCAGGAGGCACAACTCTCTGTGTCCTGTGTTGCTTTTTGTCTCCAGCTCTTGGGAGCTCCCCTGGGCACAAAGCTGCCCAGTGCAAGTGGCATTTTCATCTGTGTCCTGACCAATCCCTTAGGGGTGTCCGTGCCTGTGGAGCGGGGGAAATGCTGTGTTTAACATCCTCATTTTGCTCTGAGCCCTGCTGGTTGATTGTTTATCGTTAGATCAGGAAAGAAAAAGAACCAAATCCAGCTCTCTGTGTGTGTGAACAAAACGAGCCTGGCATTAAAAAATGGGGTTAGAGGAGCAAAGCTTTAGCCCAGCTCTTCCATGAGTGTCTGAGGAATAACCAGAGCATCCAGGTACTGAGGAGACGGAGCAAAATCTACAGATCTGGATACCCCGGGCTCAGTTTTCTGAGGCTCTGAGGTGCTCCTTGCTGCTGATGCTTCTGTATGAAATGGCCAAGTTTGTTTTTGCTCTGTGTATGTTTGTCCTTTTTAGCTGCTGGTGAGGAAATCCCTGCACCCTAGGACATTGTCTGTTATTTCATGTGCTCTCTGCTTCTGCTTAACTGGGTTGGGGGCAAGCAGTGCATAGAAGTGCTGGTGATTTGATCTTTCACTTATTTATCTTTTTTTTTTATTTTATTTTATTGCTGTTGTTTTGGTTTGTTTCTTTGCTGGGGGTGCAAATCGTTTCCTGAAATGGAAAACTGAGGAGATTGCCCATAAAATGCAGTCAATATATTTCATGTCTTTGGAAGCAGAGAGGCTGTTTTTAATTAAAGGTCAAATTACCTTTTGTGATGAATTAAGGTAACAGAGCTTTTTTACCTCCAGAATATCTACTGTCTAAATCTAATTAGTGGCTTAAGCTAAATAGAAGCTTTTAATCTTTGTCAGAATTATATTTGCCACATTCATCCCCTGTTAACACCTGGTTTAAATGAACAGAACTCTCACATACACAATTCTGTACATCTCTCACTCTCAAGAGCAATAAAAAGTCCTGCAGATGTTTGGATTGTACAAATCCACGTCCTTTCCTTTGATTTTAAAAGTTCAGTGCATGGGAAATATTCCTTGCCACTGTGTCTCCAAAGGGATGCAGAAATGAGTTATTTTTCCTCCTGAAAAAAAGGGAAATCAATGTGGAATCAACCACAAAACCCTTTCAGTGGGAATTATTTCGGATTTGACTTCAGAGCATCTGTAAAACCCAACCCATAGTTTCAGATTGTTGGCTTTTCCCTTTGTAAGCAACAGCTGCTGGTGCTGTTAAGCCAGAATAGAATATTCTTGCCCTATCAGATGACTGAACCTGCTGGGTCATGCAAAGAAACCCCACACCAGCAAAAATCCCTTTTTTTAAGGGCCAGTTCACTGGAGAATTCCTGCAGGATGCAGTTGCAACCCCACTGGAAGGCAGCAAAGTGTCTTGGAACTTAAAGCAGGAGTAAGACCCAGCTCACACAATTCATGGGATTGATTTTGTAACTGCTGGATGAGCTCTGTACCCACCCAGCTGGAAGGGATTGAAACCCAACACGGTTTTTGCTGATCTGCTTTGGTCAAATTCCCACGGGTTTTGTTCTCAAAAGCCCTCACTCACAAAAAAAGCTAAATAGTAGAATTCTAGCAAGAGAGATCAGTGCATAGGTGAGGCAGGGATTTGTTCTGGACTTTGGATGTTTCAGAGCTCACGTGAATCTCCAACTTTAAAAAAAAAAAAAAAATCATCTATTTATTTTTTTTTTACAGTACTGAATGTCAAGAGCTTGAGCTCCAAGGTTAGAAACCAAGCACAGGAATTCAGCACTTTTCCTGACACGGACAAAACCTTGTGCCTTTTGGTTTTTGGTTTTCAGAGCAGATGATGTTCCTCTCCCAGAGCTGCTGAACCTTTAGGAATTTAGCATTAATGAGGGTTCCCATACACCCAAACCCATTCGATCCTTAGGATTATTGCTGACAGGTGACTGACACTTTGCTCCTCGTGGGGGGGATAATAAAAAGTGTATTTAGCAGCTTTCTTCTTTTTTTAGAAAGTTTCTCAGTCCCCCCAGATGTCACAGCAACTACCTCCACCCCCTCAGCACGGCCGGCAGCCGTCGACCTCCCTCCCTCGGGGATCGTGAAGGGGATGCACAAGGGATCCAACCGCTCCAGTCTCATGGACACTGCAGATGGTACGGAACCCTCGGGGCACCCAGGAGCTGCAGCAGAGTTCAGAGAGCCCTGAAATAGTGGGATTTATTCTTCCAACTCCGGTTTATCTCATTGAAGTGCTTCACAGCATTGGAATGGTTTTGGCGTTAGCGTTAAGACGTTACCGTGCTGCAGTTGTGGTAGGGAGGAATTTCTTCATGGGCAGGGTGGGCAGGCATTGGAACTACCCTGGTGATGGAGTCCCAGTCCCTGGAGGTGTAAAGGTGGAATCCCAACCCCTGGAGGTGTCCAGGTGCAGTACCAATCCCTGGAGTTGTCCAAGGAATGACACCTGGTGTGGGGATGCACAAGGGATCCAACCGCTCCAGTCTCATGGACACTGCAGATGGTACGGAACCCTGAGGGCACCCAGGAGCTGCAGCAGAGTTCAGAGAGCCCTGAAATAGTGGGATTCATTCTTCCAACTCTGGTTTATCTCTAAGCACTTCACAAAATCGGGATGGTTTTGGTGTTGGCGTTAAGACGTCACCGTGCTGCAGTTGTGGTGGTGGCATTCAGGGGAATTTCTTCATGGACAGGGTGGAACTGCCCTGGGAGGTGATGGAGTCCCAATAGCTGGAGTTGTCCAGGTGGAATCCCAACCCCTGGAGGTGTCCAGGTGGAATCCCAATCCCTGGAGATGTCCAGGTGGAATCCCAGTCCCTGGAGGTGTCCAGGTGGAATCCCAATCCCTGGAGGTTTCCAGGTGGAGCCCCAACCCCTGGAGGTGTCCAGGTGGAGCCCAAATCCCTGGAGGTGTCCAGGTGGAATCCCAATCCCTGGAGGTGTCCAGGGAATGACTCCTGGTGTCCTGGACGTGGCACTCAGCTCTCTGGTTTTTCCCTCCAGGTGTCCCCGTGAGCAGCAGAGTCTCCACAAAAATTCAGCAATTGCTCAACACCTTGAAAAGACCTAAAAGACCACCCCTGAAAGAATTCTTTGTGGATGATTTTGAAGAAATTGTGGAAGGTAATGGCTCAAATAATGGTTTTATGCACGTTTGTTACAGTTGGACACTCGGGGAGCTGAGTTCTTCGTGGTGCTGTTCTCAAGGTTGACTCAGATTCACTTTTTGCAGCCTCCATGAACAGTCTGACACAAAACCAGTGTTTGAAATAATTCACTGCTCTGCTGAGCCTCCTCAACACTAAACTTCTTTAAAAAAATATTTCAATAGATTTTTAAACCCCCTTCATTTTCTTAGGCTACTTTAATTAATTTCCTAAAGGGGAATTGTCCTCAGTGGCAATTTCATTCCAGCATTATTTTGTAAAGTTTTCTTTTCTGCAGTTCTGTGTTCCTTTCCTTTGAATAACATCCTGTGAGAAGACTCTGATCATGATGTCTCAGTTTGAGCAAGACTTCCTAGGAAATGGGATGGGATGGGATGGGATGGGATGGGATGGGATGGGATGGGATGGGATGGGATGGGATGGGATGGGATGAGATGGGATGAGATGAGATGAGATGAGATGAGATGAGATGAGTTGTTAAATACTTTTCCTTATTTCCTTTACTTTCGTTTTCAATTTCTTTCAAGCTGAACCATCAGGTGACAAACAGGCAAAGATGGGGAATAGAATTTCATTTGGATTCTATTAGAAATACCCCAAGAGATACTGGATTGAAATATGATTGAATTGTTTTAGTTCCCCAGCCTGACCCCAACCAACCCAAGCCCGAGGGCCGCCAGATGACCCCGGTGAAGGGAGAGCCCCTGGGAGTGGTTTGTAACTGGCCTCCAGCCTTGGAAGCAGCTCTGCAACGTTGGGGAACCACTCAGGCCAAATGTCCCTGTCTGACAGCCCTGGATGTGACAGGAAAACCAGTTTATACCCTCACTTATGGTGAGTCGAGCCTCCTCCCTGCCTCCCCCTGCTCCACTAGTGCAGGAGCTCATGGGTTTAAGAGGGGTTGCAAAAACCTTCCTGGTCTTTGAGGGTGTTGTGAGCAGAGCAGGAAAAGCAGGTGGCACAAACAGCCAAGGTGGGAGCTGTTCTCCTGAGCTGCTCAGTCTCTGTTCTCTGTGTTGCAGGCAAACTGTGGAGCAGAAGTCTCAAGCTGGCCTACACCCTGCTAAATAAACTGGGGACCAAAAACGAGCCTGTGTTAAAACCTGGAGACAGGGTAATGACTTTGGGGCTCTTTGGAGTGAAAGTGATAAACTGGGGACCAAAAATGAGCCTGTGTTAAAATCTGGAGACAGGGTAATGACTTTGGGGCTCTCTGGAGTGAAAGTGATAAACTGGGGACCAAAAATGAGCCTGTGTTAAAACCTGGAGACAGGGTAATGACTTTGGGGCTCTTTGGAGTGAAAATAATAAACTGGGGACCAAAAACGAGCCTGTGTTAAAACCTGGAGACAGGGTCATGACTTTGGGGCTCTTTGGAGTGAAAGTAATAAACTGGGGACCAAAAACGAGCCTGTGTTAAAATCTGGAGACAGGGTAATGATTTTGGGGCTCTCTGGAGTGAAATGAGGGGTTTGGGGCTGGAATTTAACCACAGTGAGACTCTGACCCCAGGGTCAGGGCTCCTTGGGATGGAAATTGGTGTGGATTTTCAGGGGTTCTGGCTCCTCTGTGAGCAGCTCTGGGCTTTGGAATAGATCTGAGGGAAACGCAGGGTTTGATCTCTGGGTGTGAACCTTCACGTGTGCCCTGGGCACTGCATGAGGAGCTCAGGCACATTCCATACATTCTGTGGGAGGCAGGATGTGAAAGAACACCAAATTTTCTGAGTTTTAGTCGCTCTAGATCTGGAGTTTGAAATTTTAACTCGTTTCAAGTGACAGCACAACCGTGTGTGGGTTGCAGGTGGCCCTTGTGTACCCCAACAACGACCCCGTGATGTTCATGGTGGCATTTTATGGCTGTCTCCTGGCAGAAGTGATCCCAGTGCCTATAGAGGTACCTCTTACCAGAAAGGTAACGTTGATGGAACTTGGAGGAGAGGTGTGGGATGGAAACCAAGTCAGGCCACGGCGTTTCCCAGCCTCCAGCTGCTGCCTGAGCAGCTCTGGACCAACCAACAAGGACCTTTGGGAGCTTGGAATGGCATTTAAAAATGGAAAAATGGATTGACCAGAGCTGTGCTGAGCTGCTGGAGATGATCAGTTCTCCTAAACGATGCAGTCTTCACTTCCTTAATTGCAAATAATTGATACAGAATGGGTTACAGTGTGGATCTGCCCCCCTGCTTGATAGGAGGGGGCTCAATCCAGCCTTGCTGAGCTCTGCCAGGCTCTGATTTCTCTGGAGATGAAGGTCCTGAGTTTTCCTGCAGACTTTGAGGCACTTTTTATAAATTATTTGCTCAACAAAGAGTTTTCTTTACCCTCACCAGAATTTTTGCACTGTTGCCATCTCAGTGCCATGTCAAGGACTGTGTGAAACTCCAGGATTTCACAAGAGGAAACAAAAGGCTCATGGCAAACATCGTGGCAGGAGAGGTGGCAATGAGCTGGGAGCTGCTCTGGGAACACTCAGGGACTCCCAGAGCTTTGATTTCATCCTCTGCACTGTCACACACTGCTATAGCAACCAAATGCAAAATTCAAACTTCTCCAGTTTCTGCCCAATCACTTTCTGAGCGAGCCTCCTCATTTTAGCATTGTGCAACAGGAATTGGCTCCAGGGGATGGAGAGGTCTCGTTTTTCCAGTGTCATTACATGTTTTGCTTTTTTTTTTTGTTTGTTTTTGGCCTCTCAACTCCTCTTTGCAGCATCTGGGTTTCCATCAGTGCCAGTGCATGGGCTGTGCTCCATGCCTGGCTGCTGGATTTCACATCCAAGTGCTTTTTAATCTTTGCCACTTTTGTATTTCGTGGGGTCACAGCATGGTTTGAGTTGGAAGGGACCTTAGAGACCAATCCAGTTCCATCCTTTGCCCTGGGCAGGGACCCCTTCCACCAGCCCCAAGTCACTCCAGTTGTGATGCTGAGTGTGTGTGGGAATGGGTTGTGTTGTTCTTTTCCTCACCATTCCTCCCCCCAGTCCCCAGAGCTTTATCAAACCTTGGATTTGGGGAAGGGAAAGCTGATTTTTTTTTTTGGTCACCTTTGAGCAGGAATGACTTTTCCCCTCTTCCCTCAGGATGCTGGTGGGCAGCAGATTGGATTCCTGCTGGGGAGCTGTGGGATTGCTCTGGCCCTCACCACTGAGGTGTGTCTGAAAGGGCTCCCAAAAACCCAGAATGGAGAAATTGTGCAGTTTAAAGGTGAGCTGGTTATCAATTGGCTTCTGGTTGTACTTTTGTTGAAGCTGAACCATCTGAAAGGAGCTCTCAGGACTCTGAAGGGGGACAAAAGGACAACTCCTGATCCCATCACCAAAATGCTGTGGGATTTTTGTTTATGGTGTGATCAACCCCATGTGTCTGACACGGCTGCTCTGCTGTTCTGGGGGTCACAAGGAGCCACTTCCCAAGGCAGGGTTGTCCTCAGTGACACTTGGCAGGTTCCAAAGCAGTTTTATTCCCAAGCTTTATTTAGGAATGCTGCAGGGATCTTCCCTGAAGAGAGGAAATACCTTTTTTGCCCACTGAACTCCCTGATGAGAAACAAGATGAACCTTCTGGCTGGGAGCTTGGCTTAAAAATTTTCCTTGTGTAACTGAACTTGGACAAAGGATGGGGTTTAGGGTGTTCTTGCAGAATATAAATCCCTCAATAAATAAACTGATATTAATGTAGCATTTCATTTTGCCTCCAGGTTGGCCCAGACTCAAATGGGTTGTGACAGATTCAAAATATCTCTCCAAATCTCCCAAGGATTGGCAGCCCAACATCTCAGCAGCAGGAACTGAGCCAGCATACATTGAGGTAAGTGGTGAATGGGGAATAGAAAATACCTTCTGTGAGCTGAATTTAATGTTCTCATCAGCAGAGAGAGAAGAGTTTCACCTCACTCCCTTCAACCTCCCACTTCCCTGCTACTAAAATGAGCCTTTCACTCTGGACATCCTGCTGTGAAGCTCAGTTTGAGGTTTGAATCCCTCTGTGGCCTTGAGCACTGCTTGCAATAAGTTGGAGAATTGTTTTTGTTCCAAAAAGTGAGGGGTGGAGACAGCTGAGCTCTTGATAACACACATTTCTGACAGTGCTTGTGCCAGCAGCGCTCTGA
This sequence comes from Eopsaltria australis, assembly GCA_034509425.1. Lineage (NCBI taxonomy): Eukaryota > Metazoa > Chordata > Aves > Passeriformes > Petroicidae > Eopsaltria > Eopsaltria australis. The sequence goes on from JAVTVJ010001406.1 coordinate 267,242, forward strand.
ATTCTCTGTTCTTGCTGGAAATGCTGATTTTTGGGGATTGCAGTGGTTTCAGAGGTGGTTCAGGCATCCTGAAATCCCAGATTGGCTTTTCAGTTAGTGACAGGAGCAGGAAGGGATGCTGTGAGCAGCAGTGACAGCAAAATAAACACAAACACTTCCATTTTTCCCCCATCTCCATGGAGATTTTCCACCACAACACCCAGCCCGTGGGTCTGAGCTTTTCACACTGACGGATTTTGGGTTTGGCTCAACGTTTTTCACGTGGATTGTGGGATTTAACTTCCTTCCTACCTGAGATCTCCTGATTCTTTTCTCTCCTGTGCAGTACAAGACCAGCAAGGAGGGCAGTGTCATGGGTGTCACCGTGTCCCGTGTGGCCATGCTGGCTCACTGCCAAGCCTTGTCCCAGGCCTGCAACTACTCTGAAGGTGGGTGAGGCCACACAACATCCAAGAATGAAGGGTCAAAAAGCATTATTTTAAGTGGTTGCCTCTCATATCTTTCACGGCTGGCTCTGAGTGACTGATACTTACTTTAAAAAAGAAATAAAATTTTAAAATGCAGGTTAATTCTCCCCTAAAAGTGAAAATGAGCTGTGATGTTTCTCCATCCAAAACTGCAGTGATAAAGAGGAATAAAAAGTGGGGTTGGTGTCATGGCTGTGAAGTTTCTGAGTCTGTTCTGGTGAACCAAAAAGGGAGAAAATGAATGAAAAATGGAGCATTTTCCAACAAGCTCCAGTCCCCTCTCACTGTAGTGATGGCCCATAGAAATGTCTTCCCAAACTTTTAGTGCTGATAATGTGTAAATATCAAAACTTCTGGGGCTGTTCTGGTCCTGTGAGGTTTTCTGGGTAACCCAGAACTGGAGATTGAAAGGTGCTGCTGGAATTCCAGAGGGTTTTGCTGTAGGTTGTGGTTTATTCTGCTCTGCCTTGTAAATCAAGCTAATTCCTACATCCACGAGTGCAATTATTGATAGAGCTGTAAGTCACAGAGCTTTAAAATGCAAAGTTTGGCCTTTTAGGATCCATCACTCGAGCTCCCATCACTGCTGAGAGCCTTGAGTGATGTTCTCTGGCTCCCCTTCCCTGCACTGCTGGTGCAGAACGAGCTGCAGAAGCCTCCCTGTCCTCCTGATGGACATTTCAGGCTGGGATGTGATTTCCTTGCAGCTTCCTGGGTGTGTGCAGTTGTTCCTTTGCATGACAAGGAGCTCTGAGCAGCAACACAGCAAATCAAGCAGGGCTCAGGGCTTGCTGGGGTGCCCCGTGGAGGAGCAGCTGTGAGAGATCAGTGACAGCTCCATCCCTGGGCAGATTCCAGCAGGAACGATGGGCACCTTGTGCTGTGCTGGCACCTTGCACCTGACAGCTTCACCTTTCCTTTTTCTCCCCCAGGTGAAACCATAGTGAATGTGTTGGATTTTAAGAAGGATGCAGGGCTGTGGCACGGCATTCTAACGGTGAGTTGGAGATTTATGATTAGGTGGGATGTTGGGAAGAATTTCCTTCCCTGTGAGGGTGGGGAGGCCCTGGCACAGGGTGCCCAGAGGAGCTGTGGGTGCCCCTGGATCCCTGGAAGTGCCCAAGGCCAGGCTGGACGGGGCTTGGAGCACCCTGGGACAGTGGGAATTGTCCCTGCCCATGGCAGGGGTGGGACTGGATGAGTTTAAGGCCCCTCCCATTCCAGAATTCCATGATTCTGTGATAACAGCAGCATTTGAGTCCATCCATGGCTGAGGACCATGACCTGTTCAAACATTTCCCTCCCTGCCACATCTGCAATTCTCTGGGGGAACAACGGAATCATCCTGACTAAACCTCTGTGAATTCATGATGGGGTCCGAGGGTGACTCTTCGTTTATTGTGATCCCTTTCCTAACAATCTTTCTTTCTCCTGCTTTTCAGAATGTAATGAACAAGCTGCACACCATCAGCGTGCCCTACTCTGTGATGAAAACCTGTCCTCTCTCGTGGGTGCAGAGGGTTCATGCCCACAAAGGTAACTCAGGCTGATCCACAGCTCCACCTTGGACTTCTCAGGACCCATGAGATGAAAATCTCAAATGCCTTAAATCCTTCTTGCTCTTCCATGACAAATCTCAAGAGTTTCATTATTGTCCAAAGATATTTCATTTTTATTTTGTAGTTTTAGGTATGATTTTCCAGATCCTCAGGCAGGGCTGGAGCTCGTGTCTCTAAAACTCAACAGGAGATTTTAAGCCCCCAGACATGCAGCTATTTGTAAAACTCCTTGCACTGGTAGCTTGCCAGAGGTTGGAACAGCAATGTGACAGCTTGGGAGGATGGAGGATTTTGCCATTTATTTCTGTGCCCAAAATCCTAATGCCATGAGAATGGTGGGGGACACGATGGGGATCCTGTGACTTGGAGCCACTTTCTTTAATGAAACCGAGATCCCTTGATCCCCTTGGCCTCCCTGAGGGCGTGCAGAGGGTGATAATGATTTCTGGCCTTTGGAGGAGGAGCTGTGATGATGACAGACCCTGGCTCAGGTGGTGGCAGTGCCACAGCAGATGCCACCGTGTCTTGGGTTTGCTGTTTCTTCAGTCTCAGTTATTTCAGGCTCCCTTACTTAAGGCCAGAATTCCCTCATTTGGGCGACTCTCAGGCCGTGTGTCCACATGAAAACAACTCTTGGAAAGCTTGGATTCATCCTGAGGTGGTGTTTTTGTGTTGGTTGCAGCAAAAGTTGCTCTGGTGAAGTGTCGAGACTTGCACTGGGCCATGATGGCCCATCGGGACCAAAGAGACGTGAGCCTGAGCTCGCTGCGGATGCTGATCGTCACCGACGGCGCCAACCCCTGTGAGTGTCCCCAGCCCTGCCCCTGCACTGCTCACACTGATGCCTGAAGGATTTCTTTTGCTTTGCTTCTAAACACTTCTTACTTCTATATTCACAAGTATCAGAATGCACACTTGTGATGTTTTAGCTGGTAACTCAGCCTGGTTTCATGGTGTTTAGTGGGCTGGGAGACCAAACACCACAAGGACCAGCAGAATGGAAGGGTTTCCTTCTGATGCCTGAAGGGTTTATTTTGCTTTTCTCCAGAATACTTCTTACACTGTTCCCTATATTCACAAGTATCATCATGCACACTTGTGATGCTTCAGCCCAGTTTCATGGTGTTTATAGGGCTGGGAGACTGAACAGCACAAGGAGCAGCAGCTTGGAAGGGTTTCCTTCTGATGCCTGAAGGGTTTATTTTGCTTTTCTCCTAAACACTTCTTACACTGTTCCCTATATTCACAAGTATCAGCGTGCACACTTGTGATGTTTTAGGTGATAACTCAGCCCAGTTTCATGGTGTTTAGTAGGCTGATAGACCAAACACCACAAGGAACAGCAGCTTGTGAGGGTTTCCTTCTGATGCCTGAAGGATTCTTTTGCTTTTCTTCTAAACACTTCTTACACTGTTCCTTATATTCACAAGTATCAGAATGCACACTTGGGATGCTTTAGCTGGTAACTCAGCCTGGTTTCATGGTGTTTATAGGGCTGGGAGACCAAACACCACAAGGAGCAGCAGCATGGAAGGGTTTCCTTCTGATGCCTGAAGGATTCTTTTGCTTTTCTTCTAAACACTTCTTACACTGTTCCCTATATTCACAAGTATCAGAATGCACACTTGTGATGCTTCAGCCCAGTTTCATGGTGTTTATAGGGCTGATAGACTGAACAGCACAAGGAGCAGCAGCTTGGAAGGGTTTCCTTCTGATGCCTGAAGGATTTATTTTGCTTTTCTTCTAAACACTTCTCACACTGTTCCCTATATTCACAAGTATCAGTGTGCACACTTGGGATGTTTTAGGTGATAACTCAGCCCAGTTTCATGGTGTTTATAGGGCTGGGAGACCAAACACCCCTGAAACCACGTGGAGTTAGAGACCAAACACTCTGTTTTCATAAGCACTCAAGGTCTCCCAGTAGGACAGATTCTGTAAACTAGAATTTAGCCCACCCCAGCCCCTTATTGGGCCCTCTTGTTAGATATGCTAATGAGTAAGGTCTTTAATTGTACACTCGACTGGGATGGTGATTCCACTGCTGCTCTGGGCAGAATCCAATGTCTGGACATCCAGTCTGGGCTTGTTCCAATGCCTGACCATCCTTTGAGTGAGGAGACTTTAATATCCAACCCTGACCATCCTTTGACTGAGGAGATTTCCCTTCATACCCAGCCCTGACCATCCTTGGAGTGAGGAGATTTCCCTTCATACCCAACCCTGACCATCTCTGAGTGAGGAGATTTTCCTGAATATCCAACCCTGACCATCCTTTGAGTGAGGAGATTTTAATATCCAACCCTGACCATCCTTTGAGTGAGGAGATTTTCCTCATATCCAACCCTGACCATCCTTGAAGTGAGGAGATTTTCCCTCATATCCAACCCTGACCATCCTTGGAGTGAGGAGATTTTCCTCATATCCAACCCTGACCATCATTGGAGTGAGGAGATTTCCCTTCATACCCAACCCTGACCATCCTTTGAGTGAGGAGATTTCCCTCATATCCAACCCTGACCATCCTTGGAGTGAGGAGATTTCCCTTCATATCCAACCCTGACCATCCTTGGAGTGAGGAGATTTTCCTGAATATCCATCCCAAACCTCCCCAGCACAACTTGAGGCCGTTTCCTCCTGTAGTTTCCCAGATCCTCCTCCTGACCCTTTGGGTAGATGGGCACGAAATCAAATTCTCTGAAGTCCTAGTGGCATGTTTTCTTTCTTCCTAGGGTCTGTTTCCTCCTGTGATGCCTTCCTGAGCTTGTTCCAGAGCCATGGGCTCAAACCAGAGGCGATTTGTCCCTGTGCCACCTCCCCCGAAGCGATGACCGTGGCAATCCGGAGGTAAAGGATTGAGTCATCCAGGCTGGGCTTGCTTTGTTCACACTTGGCTTGCTCAGAGCTGATTTGAGCATGTAATAAACCCCTCTGACATTTACTGTGTGTGCTCAGGTACTCGAGTCACTGAGCTGTTCAAGCTCCCTCCTGAGATCCCGGTGATTTCTGAGGTGTGTGGCAGCTCGGCGGTGCCTGAGCGCTGCTTTTCCTCCTGATTCCCACAGCTTGGGAGGTGTTCTGAGTCCTGAGATGAGATTTGAGATCATTTGGGCATTTCTCATTCTCTGTTTCTGTCCATTGCTGCCTTCTGTAAGGAACAGCCCTGCAGTCACTGGGAGCTGGGCTTTGCCATGGGGTGAGAGCATGAGCTGGCAGAGGAACACAATTCCTTAGGGATTAAAAACGTGGCTCCTTTGGGTGGGGAATCCCTGCTGAAATCACAGTTTGAAGTGATTCTGCAAAGCAGAGACACTGAACACACAGATTTTTGTTTGTGGGCCACCTCCATCTGAGTCTAACACCAAGATTAAGTGTAATTACTGATTTTGTGTCCTTGCCAGGCCTGGAGTCCCCGGGGCCCCTTTGCCAGGCAGAGCCATCCTGTCCATGAATGGGCTGAGTTTTGGTGTCATCCGGGTCAACACTGAAGATAAAAACTCTGCTCTCACTGTCCAGGATGTTGGACACGTGATGCCAGGAGGTAAAACCAGGCAGGAGGCTCGTTTTTGGGAGGTTTTTGGGGATGTTTGAGGAGCAGAATGGGTCGATGTTGTCTGCCACATCAGGGGAGGTGGGGCAGTGCCAGCCTCAGTCGTTCCTGTCACCATTAAAAGTCTCAGTTCTCACACAGGCCAAAGTTTGGGAGCTGTTTTAACAAAGCCTGATTTATCCTAGGCATGATGTGTATAGTGAAACCAGATGGGCCACCCCAGCTCTGTAAAACAGACGAGATTGGTGAAATCTGTGTGAGCTCCAGAGCAGGAGGGATGATGTACTACGGGCTGGCAGGGGTGACAAAGAACACCTTCGAGGTATGTCTAGCAGAATGCACCTTTCCTGCCCCATTTTCTGTGTGAAACTGGTGCTCTTGGCTTTGGAACTGAAGTGTTAATGTTGCTTTTTGAAAAAAAATAAACCCTGGAAAACTCCTTGCAGTTGGAGATACTCAGAACCCCCTCCGTGAACATCTCCCACCCTGCCAAAACAGCGGCTGTACCGAGGGTTCCCTCCCCTTCTCCTCTTCTCTCCACTCACTTGAAGTGGGATTCTTGGGGGTGGGGAAGGTTTTTTGGGGTGGGGAGGCTGCTTTGCCTCCAATTTTGTCCTCCCTTGTGTTGCAGGTGATCCCAGTGAACTCCTCTGGCTCTCCCGTGGGGGAAGTGCCCTTCGTGCGCTCCGGCTTGCTGGGCTTCGTCGGACCTGTACGTGAGGACCCTGCACTGCTCTGACCCCTCAGTGCTCCAGAGAAAAGCTCTTGGGGAGGGAGGATGTGTGAGAAGAGCTGGCTGGGAGCTCCTCACGGATGCTTTTCCTGTCTTGCAGGGCAGTTTGGTGTTCGTGGTTGGGAAAATGGACGGGTTGCTGACGGTGAGCGGGCGAAGGCACAACGCCGACGACATCGTGGCCACTGGGCTGGCAGTGGAGTCAATCAAAACAGTTTACAGAGGAAGGTCAGCACAAACCCTCTCCTTCTCCATGTAATAAAGTGAAACAGAAGCTTTCTTGGGTTTCTCTTTGGGTAGCTCAGTTCAAGTAAACGTATTTTTGATTTTTAGGCAGTAATTGCCCCGATCCTGCCCAGCACAGATCTTCCTCCCACTATCCAGCCTGGCTTTTCATCAAGTCTGTGCTTTAGGGAAAGCAATCAAGTTACAAGAGAAGTCAGCCTCATGGAGAAATTAATTCTCTGTCTCTGCAGAGTTTCAGTTGTTATCTACTGGCTGGTGCAGCAAGGAAGAGTTTCATTAAATGTCCAAAGATCTTTGATTTTTATTTAGCACTTGTGGGTATCATTATTTTCTAGAGATCTCCAGGCAGGGCTGGAGCTCATGTCTCTGAGACTTAGTGAGAGATTTTAAACCATCATGTGGGTGCCTTTAAATCTCCTTTCATTTGTGCTTTGCCAGAAGTTGGAACAGGAATGTGACAGCAGGTTGGGAGAACGGGGGACTGTGCCATGTGGAAATTTCATCAGAAAGCAGAATTAACCCCTTAAACACTTCCCAGTCTTTCCTTTTGATTCAACAATAATTATCTTTTTCTCTTTGCCTTGTGGTTATTTTAACAAGTCCTGTCTTCAGTCTCTCCTTGGCTCCCTGTTTCCAAGGAGTGAAACTGGAGTGTGGCTCTGCCCTTTCCCTTAGGATTGCTGTGTTCTCTGTGTCTGTGTTCTACGACGAGAGGATCGTGGTGGTGGCAGAGCAGAGGCCGGATGCTTCTGAGGAGGACAGCTTCCAGTGGATGAGTCGGGTGCTGCAGGTACAGCCAGGGGAAATCCTGCTGGATTTGGGGTGTGGGCAGAGCAGAGGCCACTGGTGTGGCCCTGATGGAGGGAACACAGGGATGGAGAGAGCTCAGGGATGGAGGGAGCTCAGGGATGGAGAGAGCCCAGGGATGGAGAGAGCTCAGGGATGGAGAGAGTTCAGGGATGGAGAGAGCTCAGGGATGGAGAGAGCTCAGGGATGGAGAGAGCTCAGGGATGGAGAGAGCTCAGGGATGGAGAGAGCCCAGGGATGGAGAGAGTTCAGGGATGGAGAGAGCCCTGGATGGAGAGAGCCCTGGATGGAGGAGAGCTCAGGGATGGAGGGAGGCTCAGGGATGGAGAGTAGTTCAGGGATGGAGAGAGCCCTGGATGGAGAGAGCTCAGATGGAGAGGCCAGAGGGATGGAGAGAGGCTCAGGGATGGAGAGAGCTCAGGGATGGAGAGAGGCAGGGATTGGAGAGAAGCCCTGGTATGGAGAGAGCTCAGGGATGGAGAGCGAGGGGATGGAGGGAGCTGGCGGGATGGAGGGAGATAAGGGATGGAGAAGAGCCCTGGGATGGAGAGAGTCAGGGATGGAGGAAGAGCTCAGGGATGGAGGGAGCTCAAGGGTGGAGGGAGCTCAGGGATCGAGAGAGCCCACTGGGATGGAGAGACTCAAGGGATTGGAGAGAGCTCAGGGATGGAGAGAGCTTCAGGGATTGTGTGAGAGCCCTGGGGATGGAGAGCCAGCTGCAGGGATGGACGAGAGCTCAGGGATGGAGAGCTCAGGGATGGAGAGAGCCCTGGATTGGAGAGAGCTCAGGGATGGAGAGAAGCGCTGGATGGAGACGAGCCCTGGATGGAGAGAGCCAGGGATGGAGAGAGGCTCAAGGGATGGAGAGAGGCCAGGGATGGAGAGAGCCTGGATGGAGAGAGCTCAGGATGGAGAGAGCCCAGGGATGGAGAGAGCTCAGGGATGGAGAGAGCCCTGGGATTGAGAGAGCCCTGGGATTGAGAGAGCTCAGGGATGGAGAGAGCCCTGGGATGGAGAGAGCTCAGGGATGGAGAGAGCTCAGGGATGGAGAGAGCCCTGGGATGGAGAGAGCTCAGGGATGGAGAGAGCCCTGGATGGAGAGAGCTCAGGGATGGAGAGAGCCCTGGGATGGAAAAAGCTCAGGGATGGAGAGAACACAGGGATGGAGAGAGCTCAGGGATGGAGAGAGCTCTGGATGGATTCCTCCAGGGATGGAGAGAGCCCTGGGATGGGGAAAGCCCTGGATGGATTCCTCCAGGGATGGATTCCTCCAGGGATGGAGTCCTCCAGGGATGGAGGTGTCACAAGCTTTACATCCCTCTTGGCACAAGGTGTTTGTGCAGGGTCACAAGCTGGGTGCATCTGCTGTGTCCAGGCTGTTCTGTTGTGTCCCATGGGATCTGGAGTGTCAGGACAAGGGGAAAGGCTTCAAACTGCAAGAGGAGAAGTTGAAGTTAAATATTGGGAAGAAATTCCTCAACCAATCTGGGATCCCACGAAGGGAGAGCAGAGGGGCTCTGGCAGTCTCCTCTCAGAACTGCAAACAGATCCCTGCTCAAGCTTTGCTTTTAGTCTGGATCACGTGGAGCTCAGAGCTTGCCTTTGAAGCCTCCCTTTTCTTTGGAAATGTGTTTTCAGCAGGCACCAAATGGGCAGGGAAAGGCCAGAACAGCTGAATGAGCGTGGTCCTAAAAGAATGAGGAGCAAGTGCTTCCTCTGGGAGCTGCCTGCCCTGCATGTGTGTCATTCCAGGAATGACATTCAGGGAGTGAAGTGTGCAAGCTGGGCTGGAAAATCAGGGAAGTACCTGGTGCTCTGAATAATGGATCAGATGCTGAGGTGGGCAGGAAGGGAACAGAGTGTGATGGTTCAGAGGAGACAGATGGATGCAATCCCGAGATCAGAATCGTGTGATTCATCAGGCAACTGCGGGTATTTTTGGGATCTTGGTCATGAAAGATTTAAAAATGGGTTTGGTGTCTGTGAAATGGGCTGCAAAGGCAGGGGTGTTCCCAGCACTTCAGAGGTCAAATGGGATGTGGGTGATTGAGTCACTCCTCCAAGTGCAGGCGTTTGTCCTGCAGTATCCCAGTGTGTCAGGAATACTCCTGCAGCATTCAGGAGTGCCAGGGATGCCAGTGACCATCTCTGCTTCCCCCAGGCAATCGACAGCATTCACCAAGTGGGTGTTTACTGCCTCGCTCTCGTGCCAGCCAACACATTGCCAAAAACGCCGCTGGGAGGGATCCACATCTCCCAAACCAAACAGCACTTTCTGGAGGGCTCTCTGCACCCCTGCAACATCCTCATGTGCCCACACACTTGTGTGACAAACTTGCCAAAGCCCAGGCAGAAACAGCCAGGTAACCTGAACTCCCTTTTTTTTTGTTTGGTGGTGTTCAGCTGGGGCTCAGTGCCTCAGCCCCAGGAACTCGGGTGATTTCCTGCTCCCTGTGCTGGGGACCAGAGCCTGTTTTGTGCCCTGTGGCTGCTCCAGGCCTCTCTTTGCATGTGTTAGTCAGGAATTTTGATTCCCACCTTTGAACTCGCTGGGATTCTCCCTCCTGCTGAGTAGAGACCAGCAATGCCTGCTGAACTCCATCAGTGAGGCTTCATTCCCTCTCCTCCTGCATCCCTGCCTGGGAGCTGTGGGATCCTGCAGAGTCTCTGTGTGCCTTTGCTCCTTCCCAAAGTGCTGATGTCTCCCCACAGGTGTGGGCCCTGCCTCTGTGATGGTGGGGAACCTGGTTGCTGGGAAGAGAATCGCTCAAGCCTCTGGGAGAGATCTGGGTCAAATAGAAGACAATGATTTAGTTAAAAAGGTAAATCAGTGTTTGTGACAGTGGGAGAACGGGAAGGGCTTTCCCCTCCAGCTGCAGTGGGAAGCACTGAGGGAGAAGCTGATGTTGAATCCCTGCCTGTCTCTTCCAGCACCAGTTCCTGACAGAAGTGTTGCAGTGGAGAGCCCAAGCAACTCCTGACCACCCACTCTTCCTTTTGTTGAATGCCAAGGTACAGCCAGTGCTGAGTTGTTGGGTTTTAAGGTCCACCTGTTCTCCAGTGCCAGTTCTGGAGTCTTTGAACTCCTTTGCCCTCTGCAGAGCCTCTCTTTAGCCTTTTTATCAGATTTTGCCCATAGATTTGTAACTCAAAACTCGACCCTTTGACCTTGTAGGTCCCTCCAGCAAATGACTCTCGTGCTTCCACACTGCATTTTAAAACTGAGCGTGTTTGTAGGTCCCACTGGTTCCTGCATTCACCAGTTAATGGTGTATCCCTTGGTGCCACCACCCCTATCAATGGTGTTGAGTATATTCTGGCAAGGTTCTGGTGCAAGAAGACCTGAACTGACTCCCTGGAAGGTAGAATTTTCTAGAGCAGATCTAACTCCATCTCTATGCTGTTGATACTGTAGTGGATGAGTGGCTCACTGAGTGCCAGCAGCCTTTAGGTAGAGATAACTCGTAGCTGTAGCCTCCTGCTAGCCAGCAAAGCTTGGGTTGACTTCACAGCAGCCAGTTTGAGTTGTGCCAGCCCCTGGTTAGAGCATTTTTGTCTCCTTTCAAGGGAACCACTGTGTGCACGGCCACCTGCCTTCAGCTGCACAAGAAGGCTGAGAGAATTGCATCAGTGCTGTGTGACAAAGGCCATCTCAATGCAGGAGACAATGTGGTGCTTCTTTATCCTCCTGGTGAGTGAGTCCCACTGGGGAAACACAGAACACAGCCTGGCCTTGCTTTGGGCTCTCACTGGGAGCTGGAAATACAGGAAAGGCACTCAGTCCCAGTGAGGTGCTCACTGGTGTGTCCTGAGTCCCACTGGGGAAACATAGAACACAACCTGGCCTTGCTTTGGGGTCTCACTGGGAGCTGGAAATACAGGAAAGGCACTCAGTGCTACTGGGAGATGCTCCCTGGTGTGTCCTGAGTGACTTTTGTGTCATTTGGCACTCGGGATGTTCTTCTCCTGTATGATGGAGATGATTTCCTGTGTGGTTCCTTGACTTTCCCCATCCCCTATCCCAAGTTCTCCCACCATTGTCCAGATGTTCCCCATTATGGGAACAGGTGAACAATCCCCTGTAAAGGTCACAAACCACAGTATTCCCACACTATTGCTCCAGAAGGTCACAAACCCATCATTCTTTTCCCCAGCCCATCTCAGGTGACCTGGATGTGTTTCCATGGTCACCTCCAGGGAAAAGACCAATTCTGGGCCTTCCAGGGCTGCTTTTCCATAACCCCCACGGTGTAACTCTACATTTGGAGAAACACGATGTCCTTGAAACTTAGAGACAAATTGCTTTGTCTGAATGACAGTAACAGAACCCTAGCTGCCAATTTATGGAGTCTTAGAGCCACACACTAGAGCAGTCCTGATGTAGAAAATACAAAGTGAAAAGCGAAGGCATCAGCAGCTGTCGTGTCCCTGCAGGCATCGAGCTCATCACGGCCTTCTACGGGTGCCTCTACTCGGGCTGCGTCCCCGTCACCGTGCGCCCGCCCCACGCCCAGAGCCTGGTGGCAACACTGCCCACAGTCAGGATGATCGTGGAGGTGAGTGACAGGCTTGGAGTCACCCACCTGTGTCACAGGGAGTGTGGCTGGATTGGTCACAGACTGCAGAGGTGACGCTGAGGTCACGCTGACCGTGGCCGGAGCGCCGCTGCTCCAGCCTCGTGCCCCAGTGGTCACTCAGGTGACCAACCTCGTGTGTGAGAGGGGTTGGGGCACATCTTGGAGCTGAGGGACAGTGTTCTCCTTCAGTGTTCTCCAGAGAGAACCTCCTCCTCCTCCTCACATGGTGCTTTCTGAGATGTTGCCACCCAAAATTTCACCTTGATGCTCCTGAGGAAGTCCAAATCTTGCAGTTGAGTCACTTCCCAAGCCCAGTAACCAGGAGAGACCAGGGGGAGGAAAGCTGGGTCTTGCTGTGTCACCTTCTCACCTGCTCTGGAGGTTCTGACGGGGTCTGTGCAGAGCAGAGTGTGCAAAAGCCACAGGAGGGAACTCAGCTTGCTGAAAGAAATCGTCTGCAGATGATAGAAGAGTCTCTGAACACAGCTCTGGCAGTGGCAGTGCTGCTGGGACATGCTCTTGCCTCTTTGTTTCACTGAGTGCTCCTCTTCCCAGGTCAGCAAAGCCGCCTGTATCCTCACAACCCAGACCCTGATGAGGCTGCTCAAGTCCAGAGAGGCAGCTGGCGCTGTGGATGTGAAAACCTGGCCAACCATCATCGACACAGGTGAGCTCCCCGGGCCAAGAGGCTCCTTGAAGCTCTGGGGAGGGGTCACCAGTGACTTCCAAAGGGACTGTCCCCCATTTCATGGGGTGGCTCTTGAAAATCTGTTTGAATATTGACAAAATCTACTCGAGATGTGCCCTTGTTCACTGAGAGCTCTTCTGTATTGATTGCAGTGACAGCAGTGATTGCTGGAGACAACTTTAATCAACTTAAGACAAGGGCAAGTTGGTCTTTTCTCCCTTTTCCTGAGAATAAATAATTTTCTATGTGGGAGCTTTGAGTCCGTCCCTTCTGGAAAGAGAATGAATAAAAAGCTTTATCCTCCATCTGTGGCATTTTGAAAGTTGTGTTCTCCTTTCGAACACCAGCGGAGTGACCAAAATAAACCCTTTTGTTCCTCTCTTGCACAGATGACTTGCCCAGGAAGAGGCTGGCCCAGATCTACAAGCCACCCACGCCTGAAATGTTGGCATATCTGGATTTTAGTGTTTCCACAACAGGAATGCTCACAGGAGTAAAGGTATAGGAAAGGGATGGGATTTGGGCTTTTTTTGTTTTGGCTTTGCCTGAGCCTCTGAGCCACCTCCCCTTGACCTCCACCTCCAACTCATAACTTAAACAAAGATCCTGATTTTCCTCTAACAAAGTCAGTTCACTGAGTGAGTTCTGAGGTGGAGGAAAACACAGGAGGTCTCCACAGTGGCATCAGGAATTCTGCTGCTGCCTTGGGAGAGCAGCAGAGCTCTGAGCTCCACCAGGAGCAGGATGGGGATGCAGGAGGGTAAGAAACTCAAAAGGAAATCCTTGGGCTGCTGTTAATGCTCCTGTGTGTTTGGAGTTGGAATCACAGGATGGTCAGGGTTGGAAGGGACCTCTGGAGATCCCCCAGTCCAAGGCAGGGTCACCCAGAGCAGGTGACACAGGAACGTGTCCAGGTGGGTTTGGAATGTGTCCAGAGAGGAAAACTCCACGACCACCCAGCTCTGCCACCTCCATGGAAAGAAATTCTTCCTCACGTTGAGGTGGAAGTCAAACAAGTGCAGCTTCAAGTGTCACTCTTGGTGTCACTGTTGGTGTCACTCCTGCTGTCACTCCTGGTGTCACTCTTGGTGTCACTCCTGGTGTCACTCCTGGTGTCGCTCCTGGTGTCACTCTTGGTGTCACTCCTGGTGTCACTCCTGGTGTCACTCCTGGTGTCACTCTTGGTGTCACTCTTGGTGTCACTCTTGGTGTCACTCCTGGTGTCACTCCTGGTGTCACTCCTGGTGTCACTCCTGGTGTCACTGTTGGTGTCACTGTTGGTGTCACTGTTGGTGTCATTCCTGGTGTCACTGTTGGTGTCACTCTTGGTGTCACTCCTGGTGTCACTGTTGGTGTCACTGTTGGTGTCACTCTTGGTGTCACTCCTGGTGTCACTCCTGGTGTCACTCTTGGTGTCACTCCTGGTGTCACTCCTGGTGTCACTCTTGGTGTCACTCCTGGTGTCACTCCTGGTGTCACTCCTGGTGTCACTCTTGGTGTCACTCCTGGTGTCACTCCTGGTGTCACTCCTGGTGTCACTCCTGGTGTCACTCCTGGTGTCACTCTTGGTGTCACTCCTGGTGTCACTCCTGGTGTCACTC